>JAPYYV010002222.1:0-24054 GCA_030522625.1 Copidosoma aretas | reverse complement strand
TTTTAATCAAAACGGATGGCATTGGCACATGTTATTGTTAAAGCCCCCAAGAAGCTATGTTTCCATTGCCATCCGTTTTGAGCGACATTAACATTGTTTATCAGGTATTTGTTTAAAACGAGTCATTTTCACCGCCTTCAATAATTCATTGTGCAACATCCTTTCGGTAAAAACGGATGGGAATTTTTATGAGTAATAATGAGATGGTACTAAACAATCCATCAAATTTTCAAGCGGTTAACAAGTGCAAAATTTTTTTTTTTTTTATTTAATTAATAACTCAAAATCCCGTGTTGCGTTTTGGCTGGGAAAATTTGTACGGTACACGGTTGGTATATTATTTATGTTAACCGCAGTTTTTTGTTCGGTTAACAAACAGAAAAAAAACCGTTTTCTTCACCCCCCCATATCTCGTTTTTCCTAAATGGGGGGGGGGGGGGGGGGGGGATTGGGGCAAAGGGGAAAAAGGGGGGGAACCGCCCAAGGAATGGAGAAAAAGGCTGGAAATCGCCTAAGGAACAATGTTACCAAGTCCCATCCGGTTAACACATCGATGCCCCATTTACGCACCATTGCTTTAACTATCAACCATTATCGCATTATATGAGAATCAGAGGAGGGATAATAAATAAGTTATTGTGTATGCAAACAAAAAATATCACAATAACATAAACCAGCCATGATTCAATAAAACTTCGAAAATTAGTCCGTGCCTCTCTTTATATTGAAGGAGTTATGTCCGGTGTTTCATCTCTAATCGTCTATAAAGTTGTGCTTTTTTGAATTTTTAAAATTGTAAGTACTACATGCATTGATTTATTTCTCATTTGTGTTTGGTCATGATTTCATTAAAATTAGTTTACGTTATAGTACTAAATCATCAAAAAAATTTTTGGATGTAGTTTTAGATCACTAAATTTACTTGAATCGTTGAATTAAATAGGATCCATACCTGCTTTGAAATTCAATCAATAATTTATGTGCTCTGTTATAACGGTTCCATAGAAAAATTTTGAATTACTATTTCTCTTTCCAGGTAATAGCATCAAGCAAGAAGATTAAATTCAAAAAATGGCAGCCCCTCCACCTGATCCTCTTTATGTTATGAAAGGAAATATGGGTCCCATTCACAGTTTGCTGTTTCGCATATCACCTCATTATGAGCACATCTATGCAGGAGCTGAAAGTGGTTCTGTACACATTTGGGACTTGCAAGTAAGGCAATCGATACAGTTACAACAATGTACTTTTGTACTATAATCCACTATGTTTTAGAAAAACAGAGAACTGTTCAAATTTAATTCATCAAAGGTTCCCTGCCATGGATTACACATTTTTGGTGACAATTGTCTTCTCATTCAGAGGAAAGGAGGTGCACTTAATTTTTGTCAAGCCCACAATTCTCAGTGGGAAGTTGATAGAACTGTTCAAACAAATTACTATGCTTTCTGTCGGTATGTTGAATAACGTTTGACTTGTATGATCATATTTGTATACCACTGAGTATGAAACGAGTTTTTAGATGTCAAAAATCATCAGAGGACACACTGTTCATACCACTTAACAATTCGAAAATTGGCTTGTTTTCCTTGAAGACTTATGAAACAGAGATAGAGTTGAACCCTCTCAGTTTTCCAGAGATCAATAAGCTTGGAGATGTTATGGCAATAAAACCTTGTTTAGATGGATTCAATTATGTACTTGTTGCCTATGACATTGGAAAATTAATTTTGTGGGATATCAGATCTAGAAAGATTTTGTCATCTTTAATGTTCGATGCTTGTCCTATGACTATTGATTTTAATACTTCTGTGATGAGTGGAGTTGTAGGAACTCCCGAAGATAATTTAGTTGTGAGTAATCTTTGTCATACCATCATAATTACTTTTTATGGTTTTTATCATCAATTCCTATTCATTTAGGTGTTTTCTCTATCAGACGATCATAAGTTGTCCAAAAAGAAGGTGATACCTTTAAAAAATCCAGGTACTTCGATTGTCACAATGAAACCTGATACAAGAGTATTTGCTGCTGGTGGTTGGGACAGCAGAATAAGAATTTTTTCGTGGAAAACTCTCAAGGCACTGGCTGTTTTGGATACACATAAAGATACTATCCATGATATTATATATTCAACAAGCAGAGTTGAAGCCTACAATACCAACTGTATGATGGCTGCTGCTGGAAAAGATGGAACTATATCTCTTTGGAGTTTATACAACTGATTGAGTACTGACTAAACAAGAAAAAATACATTGTCATATACTGATTTTATAAATATTTTTATAAGAAATTTAATAAAATTTTAGAATTTATTTTGTAAAGGCAATAGTTTTATTATTTTACTTTCGGATGATTTTATTTGATCTCTTCAACGTGATAAAGTTGTAATAAAAATCACTGCATATAAAAAATACTTTAAATTTTATTGAACAACTGTTTGCAACCCTGCAGCTGAACTTAAACTTTAAAAGATTAACAAAGAACCTTAAATTATTAAAAAATAAAAGTTGGTGTATATTACAAGTTTTTATGCTGGAATCCCAAGGGTCTTACAGACTAATTTCTGAGCAATTTTTTCAAACTCTGCTCTGTCTTCCCTCCACATTTTGGCAGCATCAACATTGGCACCACTTTCATCATTGGGCTCAGCCAACATACTCACGACACTCAATAGAATTTTTTCAACACTTTGCACAGGACTCCACCTCTCAGCACTACTTTCATAGCCCATAGGATCATCACCAGGAGCATGCAATATACTGATGCACACTCTGCCATCCTGATAGACTGAAAATAATAATGAAGCTTAGCTTGACGTTACATTTAATTTTTCAATTACACAGCTTACTGTTAGGGTGAAACATTTCACAGGTGAACTGCATTTTTGGAGGACTGAGTGGATAGTCTGGAGGAAAAGTTAGCTTGGCTGGGAAAACACCACCTTCAAAGCAAGTTCCCTCTGGTCCTCTGTAATAAAATTTTAAAGCTCAAACAAACTTTTTTGAAAAATTATTTTTACAGTTATAACAAACGTACGTGATCAAAGCTTCCCACTCAAAAAAATTTTCTTCGTTTACTGGGCCAGCAATAATTCCTTCAGGAGGATTCACTGTTAATTCTGTAATTTATAAAATAAATGCAATAATCCATTGTACCCATATTGGAGAATTCATGTATCACTTTAATTTTACGTTTGTATTCAGCCATTAAACGCCGTAAGGCTGAACCAGCCATTTTTTAATTTAATTTCAGCAATGTACCTAATAGTGAAAACAGTGGAATATAATTTTTTTGCATGGATGTCAATGCATGTACACAACCCAATAAACAATCGGCGAAAAAACTGACAATTTAATAGGTTATGTTATCATTCACGATCAGCTGATGTGTCAGTCACGGGCCGTGACTCACGGGTGGCAGAAACAGGCAGAAAGATCTAGAATTTACAAAAAATCCATTTTCTTTCAGCTTTTGAGGTGATTCTTATTTTGAGAAAAGTAACAAATGCAAATTTTGGAAAAAGAATTTTTATTTATATTGCTAAAGACTAATTATATTTTATTTACACGTAATCAATCGCTTCATAAATTTCTATGATTAACAATAAAAAATTTTTCTATTCACAGTCCTTTTCAAGTGCACTTTCGATGGTATTCCGCAGGCGCTACACCAAAATCCTGAAGGCTAAAGTAATCACTATTTTTATGCAGGAACCTTAAGAAGTCATGAATGTATGTAAGAAGCAACTGAATACTTTTTTCATCCAATGGAGTAAATGATAGCATACTTCCTAGTTTAACTAAAATTTTTATTTGCAAATGAATGAGAATTACTCAGAAATATACCCCAGTATATTTACGTAAATTCATAATATTTACCAAACAGTCTTAATAAATGAAAGGCTCCGTATATTTGGCTAGCTGGTGTGTTTGGTTTTTCTTTCATGATGTCACTATATTGTTGTCTTTCCCACCTGTACAAAAGTTGAGTTCCCAGCATAACATTAAAGTATTCACGTAATCCTTTTGTCACTTCTAAGACGGCGTTTTCTCTGATAAAACAAAACTCATGATTACAAGAATGATGGGAATAAGTTATTAATGAATTCTAACTTACTTGTTAGAAGTGTTGGCTTTACTTGATGTTTTAAACTTTACATAATCATCTAATATTTTGTCAACTGTATGTCTAGCAGGTAATATTATCAATTTTCTTTGCCTACTCAGAGCATCCCAATCGTCGACTAGCCAAGGCTTCAATTCATCTGGTATTTTGACTCTGATTTCAACTTTGGTTAAAAATTGCTCCTCCGTTTCCACCGTAGGGTCAATTCGGCTGAAAATAGTCATTTTTAGTAGAATAAATTCAAATTTTGAGTTTGTAGCCTTTGATTAAGCAGATTTTTGTTTTTCTAACCTGCGCTTTCTTTTCGGCCCATCTGAAGACGAATCGTTTGAGGTTGGTGTGATGGATCCACTATTTTTCTGTAATCTGTTACTCGCTCTGTCACTCACTATAAGAGTCGGGGTACTAGATCTGCTCTCAGTATCCTTATCCTTAATCTCACGATTTTTCAAGCTCACTTTAGGAAGCACAGTAGACTTTTTTCCTTTTTGAGCAACTATTTGAGCTTCGTGTGCTTTTTGAACACCTTTTTGGCGCTGAACATTGCCCTCGTTGTACTTTAAAACTCTACTCTCTGGAACCCATTCATCCCAACTAAAAAAAAAAACACCCTCCATGAATCTCTGCATCAATAATATTTAAAAAAACGAATGAAAAAATCTTACTTTTTGTTCCATCCAGCATAATGTATGAGATATTTAACTTTTTTCTCTTCGGTCAAATCGACTTTGAGACATTTAGCTTCGTAGATCAATGGTCCATGAAAGCACAAAACTCGCTCACCTGAAAAATTATCAACAAAAAAATCTTGTAGTGTTTTTTCTGACAAAGTTTTTAATGAATTCAATAGAGATACAACTTACCCTCTTGAAATTTACCAGCTGGAGAGTTGGGCATCGTGTATGAATAGCGTTATTCTAGTTGTATATCAATAAAAAAGACGTTAGCGCGAACGAGAGTCAAAAATCTTGCGAGTAGAGATAACATAAACAACAATACTTAACGTCCACTTTAGAGGTTTAGTTAAGACTTGACTTTGGACATGAAAACATTGTAGCTTGTAGCGCCTTTCTGCGTTTTCGAATCCTCAAGGTGCATTTTCACGGCATGAGTAATTCACCAGTGGTGATCTGGTGATTCAAGAATTTCAAGATCACCACCAATGACAGAACTATGAAGTAGATGAAGTTGAAAACTCCCCCACATAGTACCCCACCCTTCACCTTCATGGCCTTCATACATATAGGTAACCACGATCGAGAAAAACATTGCAGTACTAAATTATTACACCAAAGTTCTTTTACGTAGCATATTTCATTGACTTATCAAATCATATTTTTCACTAGTATTAATTTACATTAGTTTAAATAAGCTATGGAGAGCGAAAACAGGATTTCAAAAAATAAACAGTGAGTAGTTATTCAGATTTATGGTTTTCAAATTAGAAAGAGAAATAGCACTTGTTCAATTTTCTGAACAAATGTTTGGTATTCACTAACTATTATCAGCCTTTATTTAATTGTAATTGAGTAACTGATGCTTGTAAATACTTGAGTCTTTGAATGCTCAGAGCATGTACAAATGATGTAAGAATTTAAACAATACTATTGCATGCATATAGGCACTCAGTGTTCTCAAATTGATGGCTGTAATTTATCTATTCTATTTTTCGACAAAAATGATTGTAAAAGGATAATACCACCAACTGTGTTTAAATTACAGTAATAAATTCGTTCCTTGTTGAAACTATTTCAAACGTATCTAAGTTTTTAACAATGCAATGTCTAATCACATGGATAAAATCAACCCTTCTTTTCTTAAGCTATTCGGTTGAAAGCGCAGATATAGACGATTCCCTAGACATAAGACCGCCCCAGGTCGTGGTGAAACATCGTAAGTCGGTGTCCCATCACCGTGACAGACACTCAATCAGCAGTAGAGATTACAAGGAACGCAGTAGTAGGCGATCAACACTGTGGGATCAGAATGGAAGTAGCGTATATTTTAGAGACAATGGAGGTAGTAAGCATCAAAAGAGAATTCGAAGGTCAGAACCTGTCACTCAAGAGTCAAAGTCGTCCAACTACAAGAGAAAAAATCAAAGTACAGGAGATTGGTCCCCCATAGATCCCAAAGAAAAGTAAGTTCAAACTTATTTACATGTATCAATATGTACACAGGTGGTTGTAAAGACGGTAAAGTATTTATTGATTTATTAACTTTTAGATAGTTGGTATTTATTGTACAGAATACATGTATATAGCATGACATGCACTAGTCATATGATTTCAAGTAGGAAAACACTTTGGAACAGAAATGGCAGTACAAATATTATTAAAAAATCATCCTGAATTTAAAAACTATATTAAGTTTCAATTCATTACTGATTGGTAGTTAAACGAGCTTGAAAACATGATAAAGATTGGAGCTCAAAGTACATGGCACATGGACATCTTGTAACTTTTTCATTCATTCAATTTCAGAAAAATAATTTTTTATAATTGTGGCTCTTCACTCCAGTTATATTTTAAAAAGCATAGACTACACTTTCAGGGTGATAACCAACAGGAATGTCAATAAATTTTCGTGATTTACATGATTACTAGGTTTTTGTCAACCAGTCCTGTAGTTTATTTTGATCTTCAGTGTTGAAATATTATTTATTTAAGAATTTTCAAAGTGTAATTGTTTTAATGCTATGAAACTGCAATTTAATTTAACTACATTTTCAGAGTATCAAATGATTATAAAATAAAAAGTTACGATAAAAGCCGTTCTTACGACAAGAAACCATCTCTATCACGTAAAAGTCGAAGCGAGAAACTTGAAGAACCATGTGATAATCCTGATATGACGGATCGAACCCAGGAGTGGCACAAAAAATCGTTTTGTAGTCGAAAAAGGGAACATAAAAGACCGCACAAATATGAAAAAACGAAGAAAGAATTAGGTAAGTGTAAACTGCGAGATTATTGCTCATACTTCAAAGTTATTGAGATGGTTTGTTTGAATGCCTTTAGGGTATGCAGAAAAACCATCCCGAGAGTACCAATGGGAAGAAGTTGAAGCTACAATGAGTATGCAAGCAATTGCAGATTCGAAAACCGAACATAAAAATTTGCATTTACTGAAAGATTCATTACAGAAACAAGAGATACGCTACCAATACGGTTCTGAAGTTAGCCATCATTTGCACAACTCTATTATAGAAATGTTGGACAAAAGCTTATCAAGTAAAAGCAGCCAGTCAGATAGTAGCAGTCCTAAAAGTAAACGTGTGTGTACATCAGATGGGGATAGTAAGAGCGAAGATACAAGTAGCAGCTCCTCAAGTTCCAGCTCTACTAGTTCTGATGATGATGATGATGATGATGATGATGATAGCGACGATTCTAGCGATTCTAGCGATTCCACGAGTTCCGATGATCTAAATAATAACTTGGACCGCGGTAATCTTAGCCCACTGGCGATCGATCAGTTTATCAAATCGGACAAATCGAACGGCGATTTGCCTGCACGTATTGATTCAAACGGAGTTCTCGAAGATGATCTCGAGATGGAGGTGGAATTGCCTCCCTACATTCCTGCTATTCACGGTTGTAGAAGCGTTGAAGAATACAAGTCACTTAATATTATAGGAGAAGGAACTTATGGCATCGTGCACAGAGTTCAAGACAGGCGTACCAAAGAGATAGTTGCGCTAAAACGTTTGAAAATGGAAAGGGAAAAGGACGGCTTCCCGATCACAAGTTTGCGCGAGATCAACACTCTGCTGAAGGCTCAGCATCCTAACATCGTCACTGTGCGAGAAATAGTTGTCAGCAGCAATGTGGATAAAATATATATTGTCATGGATTACGTTGAACACGACTTGAAGTCCCTTATGGAAACAATGAAATCCAAAAAACAGAGATTCATGCCTGGTGAAATCAAGTGCCTAATGAAGCAGTTGTTGGCTGCTGTGGCTCACTTGCATGACAACTGGATTCTCCACAGAGATATTAAGACTTCGAATTTGTTGTTAAGTCATAGAGGTATCCTGAAAGTGGGTGATTTTGGATTGGCCAGAGAGTATGGATCGCCACTGAAGCAGTACACATCTATTGTTGTGACGCTCTGGTATCGTGCCCCCGAATTATTACTCGGAGCCAAAGAATACAGCACGCCAATCGATATGTGGTCTGTTGGGTGAGCAAAAATATTTCATAAGTTATAGTAAAAGCCAACGTGACGTGAATATTAATTTATTGCTTATCTTTTAAAGGTGTGTTTTTGCGGAATTCGCACGTATGGAGGCAATATTTCCTGGAAGGTCGGAGATCAATCAGTTGAACAAAATTTTCGTTGATCTAAGTACGCCAAGTGACGAAATTTGGCCAGGGTACAGTGAATTACCCGTGGTAAAATCGTTGCAATTCCCCAGGTACCCTATCAACAACTTGAGACAGCGTTTTAGTTCGTCATTAACAGATTTAGGTATCCAACTTCTCAACAAGTAAGTAGCTTAATTTTCATTATTTTCATCACACAATTGTTTTTTCTAATTTCAAATATAACTATTTTCAGATTTTTGATGTATGATCCAGCTCAAAGAATAACTGCAGAAGAGGCACTGAAGCATATGTACTTTTTAGAATCACCTCTGCCAATAGATCCAGCCATGTTTCCCACGTGGCCAGCAAAATCTGAGTTTGGTACGCGAAAAATTAATGCGTCTCCGCAAGCACCTTGCGGGGGTAGAGCTTTTATGGCTTTAAAGGAACAAGAAAATGAAGACGTATCTCGTTTTCATATGTCAACTATCTCAGGGCTGCCTGCTGGCGGTGGTTTTCATTTAAAATTTTGATTGTTTTATTTATAGAAGTATTTATTCTTCAGCGTTTATTTTTGTACCTGCACTATTTTATTACAAAGACAAAGTTTGGAATTAAACAAGGCTGTACATAAATAATGTGGTATATTTTGACTATTTACTTTATTGCGTGATTACAAAACCCCCAATGAAATAGTATGCTTAGTTTATATTTGTACTTTTAAAATTAAATCAAGAACAATAATTTTTATTTTGCTAAAATATTTTGCCAATAAGACGTATTGAAAAAAAAAGTGAAAATTTGTATGACTTCATCAATAAAACAATGATTAGGCAAAATCTCCATAATTTAAATAAAATACACGTCAGACGTCAGTCAGTGACGTCAGTGTAAGGTTAGTTGTGACGCTTTGCTCCGCAAAATACAAACGCGTTTAGTGCAATACTCGTGAAAAAAAAACGTTCTTATAGTTTATTTTTGTGAAGTAAGTTCATAGTTTTATCAAAGTGTAAATATTTTTTTTCTGAATGGCAAGGGATAAATTGAGTATGGATGTAGATACGCAAAGCGAGGATGGGGAGCTGAAGAGAACTCCAGAGGACTAGTAAGTGCTGTGTTTGTAGGTTAAAAAATCAACACCATTGGTTTGATTTGTTATCCATCATCAAGTATATTTGTGAAATATTGTGCAAGTTTTTTTTTTAAATTTAATGCTTAAAAACAATTGATTCAAAAAACACGATAAAAAGCCTGAATTCAGATGGTTATGAGAAGTTTATCGTTTGGGTGTGCAACAGTTCAATATGATGCGTCCTTTATTATTTTGACAAATTGACAAAGTGTTGGCAGAATTATGAAAACAATACAGTGAGTCAATTTGAATTATAAATTAATATTTTTAAAATATTTCAACATTATTGTGACACAAAATTTTCCTATTTGTACACCTGTTTTTTTATATGAAGCTGTGTGAGCATAAGAACAATTAAAATGTGGTGAAAGCAAGATTCGAGCTGATGTAAGCTACTTTATAATAATTCTAAAAGATTTTATAGAATTGCTTAAGGAATTTAATACAAAAATGAGTTTAGGAACTTGAATATCCGTGTTGTCAAGTGTAAATGGGACTTAATTTTTTGAACACATCATTGCTTTATTATTGTTCACATAAAAGTGAGTGTAAATTACTGTTAGCACTCACATGAAATCAATATAAGTGCAAAAGGCTCAAAAATTAAATTGGCAAATACATATGGTTTTGTTCACATTTTTACACACATATATGTATAAATGTTTTTGCACGCGAATTAGAAATGCATGTATACTTGTGTAAATAATAATAATAATATTGCTTTTTGTCCCTAAAATTAAGACGACCTTTGCCGGCAAGCTAGAACTCTTCCCTTGGTTAAAAAAAAAAAAACTTCTTTAATGCTCATGCATCTCAAAACGCTTAACGTATACTTAACGTTCCCCAAACAACTTTGCAACTAAGTACAATTGCATATTATAAGTACGTGGTGTACGGTAAATTATTGTTGATCGCTTTTCATAAAAGTTACTCGATTAACATTTCGACAAGTGAAGATGTGCAGTGCAGCAATTATTTATACTTTCGCGTATTGTCCATCATCGTGATATATATAGCATGTTAATAATGCCGGTCGTCCGCAGGTCCTTTTCAAGGTAATTCGTTGTGAAAACGCGAATTTCCACTAGATACTACACAGACAAAGCTGAATAATAATACTTAATCGATTATTAAGAACTAAAATCTCAAATCGTAAGGTTATGTGCGTACGCAGAGAGATCAGCGCACATCAGTTATATCTATTAAATTAATAATCTTCCTTCCTCGCCAACTATAATACTAACATTAATTAATAAACTTGTGTACAAACACAAGAGTTTTAATGTAAACGTCGTGTGCGTGCGTGTCTGTTTTTTTTTTCCCCAACTCAAGTTATTCGGAGGGCGAAGGCGTAGACACGGCGGACTCCCTGGAGATAAAGCCGCCCCAGGCGGTGGGGCGCCATCGGAAGGCCACATCCTCCCATCGACGGGAGAAGCACTCGGACCGCAGTCGGGACGATAAAGAGCGTGGCATCAAATTATCGTCCTCGACGTCGACGGCGTCGAGGCACTACGGGGACAGGGATGACGGCAATAGATATGTCAGAGACAGCGGGGGCAGTAAACACAGCAAGCACAGGAGGCACGGGGAGATGGAGGAGAAGACCAGGAGGTCGGATCCTACCAAGCGAGAGCGAGAGTCCTCCAGGCACGAGAGAAAGGAGCGGAGTACAGGGGACAGGGTTCTGGAGGATCTGAGGGAGAGGTGAGTTGAAATTTGTTCAGAGTGCGGATGGTGCTGCGACTAATTGTAGTTCGTTGCAGTCTTTGTACTCCTATGCACATTTGTATAGTTCAGTTGTTTGGTTTGCATGAGATAGGATTGTTTTGTTGAAATCTGTCAAGTTATACTTTTTCCGTTTTAATATGAGCATACAAAAAGTCAATCAACAATATAATTCGTGTTGTCGATGTATTTCAATTCCAAAACATTTTTATATTCAACTCAATTGTGGGACTAAATTTATTCAATGTGAAAGTTATTAAATTTTTTTTTCACGATGTTTCAGTGTCGACAATTGTTTGAAAAAAATGTTTGTTTGGTCAATGTAATGGAAAATTGATTTTTTTTTTTTTCTTTCTGTTTCATTTGTTAAAAAGTAACTTTGGTCGTGCAAGTACTAGCACTAGCAACAATCAAAGCCGAATGACTAACAGGTATTAATAATTTTTTTTGTTTTTTTACCTATTATACCCTCAGCAAGCCTTGCTATTTGTTGCATGTTATTCTTTCGAGCTATTTGAAATTATCTGTTTTCTAATTTTCAAGCATAATTCTGAAATTGCTAATACCGGAGAAAAAATTACCACATGAAAACATGATTCGATACATTGTGGCGTATTTCATCTGCTTACCAGCCTTACACAGTTGGTATTGTGCCTTCTGAAAATAAAAAACTGTATTCTTAAGTTATAAAAAATCATCACTGTTTCTCACACTCTCCATCTTGCCTGTAGCCTTATATTCATTGAATAACGAATTTCAGATTATTTAATCCAATCCCATCGGCCTTTCAGATTACTGGATAAGCGCCGAGAAAGGCGCGAGGACATGCAGGAATACAAAATGGAATCGTCTTCTTCGTCGTCACGCCGAGGTGACTTGTCACGCGACTCTCGAGGAGGCGAGAGGCGCGAAATTCGCGTGGAGGATCTGCGCGAGCGACGAGAAATCAGAATGGCAGTCGAAGAGCCCATGATTCGCGAGCCGCAACGAGATCGTCGGGACATGAGGATGGAGGATCAACGCAGTAATCGGCATATGCGGATGGAGCAAGATAGTTATCCTGACGTTGAGATAGTGGAGCCCAGTCAGCGGGTATCCTCTGGCCGTGAGAAAAAGCACAAGCGGTCGCATAAGCACGAGAGGACGAGAGATCGCGAGCGGGAAAAGATGGAGAAGGAAATGGGTTAGTTGACGTTATAAAGTTGTCGTAGTACTAAAACCTCGCGCAGGAACTTCACTGCAAGAGTTTTGATTATACTTTTTCAGCACATCGAGAAAAGCACTCTCGAGAATACCAAATAAGGGAACAGCATGCGCGGGAGCAGCAGCAAGCAATGGAGGACTATGAGGAGCTAGAGCGCATGGAGGCCATGTCAGTTTCGGAACATCACCATCAGTTACTGTCGATTTCAAAGGATCCAAAAGAGATGACAGAACAGGCGCTACGCCGCCAGAGACTTCTCGAAGCTAATCGTGAGATGTCCCGAATCAAAGAAAATTCCAGGCTAGAGCTTGAAAATCGTCGTAAGATGCGCGGCGAGAAGCGCCATCACAGTCCCGAGCTGATACATATTCCGCAGGATCCGTCGGTTGTCGAACTTTCGGACGAGAGCACACGCGTAGGCAATCAATCGGACGTTAGTCCTAAAAGCGTTCGTTCACATGCATCTGAAGAAGATCGCCAGCAGGATCCTTCGAGTGACGACTCCACGAGCTCCAGCTCTACCAGTACCGATGACGACGATGACTCGACGGATTCGAAAAATTCTGAAGATTCCGAATACAATAATCCCAGCCCATTGTCGGTCGATCAACTTGCCAAGTCGGACAGGTCGGACGCTGATTCGCCTGGACACATTGATTCGAACGGCACCGACAAGGTCTCGAATAATAACGAAGTAAAACAAGACGATCCCGAAAAGGAGGTTGAACTGCCTCCCTACATTCCGGCAGTACAGGGCTGCAGGAGCGTTGAAGAGTACAAGTGTCTGAATCGCATAGCGGAAGGTACGTATGGTGTCGTGTACAGAGCCGAGGACAGGCGTACCAAAGAAATAGTTGCGCTGAAGCGTTTGAAAATGGAAAAGGAAAAGGACGGCTTCCCAATCACAAGTTTGCGCGAGATCAACACTTTACTGAAGGCTCAGCATCCCAATATTGTCACTGTGCGAGAAATAGTTGTCGGTAGTAATATGGACAAGATATTCATTGTAATGGATTATGTGGAGCACGACTTAAAGTCTCTCATGGAAACGATGAAAACGAAAAATCATGTTTTTATTCCCGGGGAAATCAAGTGCCTGATGAAGCAGCTGTTGGCTGCTGTGGCTCACTTGCATGACAATTGGATTCTCCACAGAGATCTCAAGACATCGAATTTGCTGTTAAGTCATAGAGGTATCCTGAAGGTCGGCGATTTTGGATTGGCCAGAGAGTATGGATCGCCACTGAAGCAGTACACATCTATTGTTGTGACGCTCTGGTATCGCGCGCCTGAATTGTTACTGGGAGCCAAAGAATACAGTACGCCGATCGACATGTGGTCCGTGGGGTGAGTAAGAGGGATTACTTAAAAATACATAACATGCCTACATTTATTAGGATTTCATGTAATTTTATGCTTTTGTTTTTGATACGTAGATGTATTTTTGCTGAACTTTTGCGCATGGAAGCACTGTTTCCGGGAAAATCAGAAATCGAACTGCTGAATAGAATTTTTAAAGAATTGGGTACACCGAGCGACAGGGTCTGGACGGGGTACAGCAAACTGCCTATGGTAAAGAAAATTCCATTTGCACAGTATCCTGTTAACAGTATAAGACAACGATTCGGTTTATCGTTGACTGATTTGGGAATTGAATTGCTGACCAAGTAAGTGATGTTGACAATGTCTTTCTCACCTGGGATACATTTTTTAACTTAACAATTACAAATCTAATGTAAATACATATATGTTTCTTTAGATTCTTGACGTATGATCCAACCCAACGAATAACCGCAGAAAAGGCACTGGAGCATTCGTACTTTTCAGAATCGCCTTTGCCTATAGATCCAGCCATGTTCCCCACGTGGCCGGCGAAATCAGAATTCGGTGTGCGGACAATAAACGCGTCACCAAAGCCACCCAGTGGTGGCAAAGAATTCAAGGCTCTGAGCGAGGACGAGGATAGTACTTCTGGTTTTCACATGGGTTCGAGAGAAGCCAGTAGACAGCCCCCTGCTGGCGCTGGTTTTCATTTGAGATTTTGACAGCGTGACCTCTGCCAATGTATCATCAGGCAAAGTTTTTTTACTTCGAAACGCGTTTTCTTTTATACCGGTTTTATGTTGTTGCAGAGAACAAACTTTAGATGTCTAAGACTGTATGTAAATAAAATAAATATTGTATATTATTAAGGTAGGTCATTTTTGTTGTTCTATTTACATTCCTGTAGAGTATTTTATGTTTCATGTTTATTTTTTTTTTTTTTAAGCAGGAAAAAATATTTTACACAAAGTCGTAAGAAGAAATACCGCATAGTTTCTCGACGTTTTTTAATTCTCTTTATTGGTACCAAACCAATTCAATGAAATACACGGCTTGATGAAATTCATCACACAGTTATAACTAAATTATTTTTCTTTTAATTGTCAAGTGCAATATTATAAATTTTTTACTGTTTGAAAAAACGATTTATTGTCGATTACGCACAGCAACGAGCTTTTATCAAAAGTTTCATTGAAAAAGTCGTTCTCATAAAAATAATCTTTTTGAATAGACACAGGCCCTGTTAAATACAACTAAAAATATATGGTGAAATTGGATCGAATGCGCAATTTGCCTAGTATTACTACTTTCCGGCGTTGTTCATATTCTTTGGCAGACCGAGCAGTGAATTGATGATATCCGAGTTCCGCTTGGGGTGGCAGAAGCGCTGAGGCATCATCAGCAATAGCTTCACGAGCAAGTCGTTATCCTGCAATGGGGAGAATTTCATTTCATCCAAGGTACCCATTGTATATCGCCAAATCACCAGAAAGTAGTAAAAATTACACATCTAAAATATACTTGGTACTAACCAAATTGCGTCCGTAGAAATTGTTCGGCATGATCATGTTGTGGGATTCGTCTTCCATAGAGGCAGAAGCGTAGCAGATAATCGCCAGGAGGAGGGAAGCCTTGACGAAGCTACTGAGCCAGGGCTGCATCTTTTCAAATCTAGAGCGAGAAACGTCAGGTGTTTTAGAAAAAGACAAGCAAACGAAAACGTAATATTGTCCGAAAAATACACACTTTGTCACGCAACAACAATAAAATGATAAGTTAAAATATCCTCGAAGCAGCGGGCGACGGCGCAAAACTGAGGATTCTGTGCAAGTCTTTGGGCACTCGACAAATGGAATGCCGACACTAGGAGCTCCTCCAGGACAAGGAATGAGCGGCCCTTGGCCGATCCCCGTCTTTTATACAAGCCGAGGCGACGCGTTAGCTAAGAACATCTGCGCCAGACGCGCGTCAATTCGCGGGCTGTCCGATAGCTGTTTCTGCCCTTTGCAAGAGACATTTTCTTCCGGTCCGATGGGCCGGTCGTGTTTTACCGTTGCATCATTCCATCGATTCTACGCATTAGCATGTTTGTGCGTGGTGGTAATGGGATGCGCGTCTAATGGTTGTATACATGAACAAACATTTGCGCAGGTATACCGATATTACCGATGATAGATCGTCGTTTATCATAGGATTGGGTGCTCAAGACTGTGGCATGAATGAGAACAGTGATAACTACTGGAATTGACTAAACAAAATTATTTGTAAGTACCTAAGTATTTTGCTTCAATTTCGCCGAAAAGAAAGTGCTTGCCAATCATACTGACATACATGTTTCGACAAGTAATAGATACATATATGAAAGGAAAAAAATAACGCCTTCATAATAACACGTGCAGAAAGATCCCTTTGCGAATCAAGTGGCTGAGCTGGATATAGCTTTTACTTATTCTTTTCCTCGCCCAAAAAAACAAAACCTGATTCTCAAGGTGACCCTCCGACCGTGGCAGAATATTTTGGGGCACTCAAGAAGAAAAAATCAATAAAAATAACACGCTGTTGTTAACATTACCGGTGCACTCTCGAGCTGGAAACACGCGAGATGCATCGTACACGGGGAGAGCAAAAGTTAGTGCTGGGAATGGGGTGACTCTAGTCTTCGCCGAAACTGTCCGCAACACTTTTTTCGATTCAGCATTGACGCACTGCACGTGTTTCGACGGTTGAAATGATTTATATGTTTTTTTTTGTATTAGGATGATCAGTAATTTATAAACGAACAGAAAATTTTGAGTCACGACCAATTTCTCATACCGATCTACGAATGGGGGAAAGTTATTCGTACTTGACAAGAGTTTTGAATCACTGGGATGGATTTATGATCCACGATAATTTTGACGAGAAATTGCCGATTCAGAGATGAATCGAGCGCGAACCGAAAAAATAAGAAGTTCCAGATTTAAAAAAGGTCTAATCCGGATCGAAACCGGAAAATTTTAACGAATGATTTTTTACTCATAGCTTAAATCGAACTTGACTTTATTCTCTTTGTCTACAGATTTTTCTCGACCATTTTGTGCTCAAGGGATGTGCTGTTTATCAGTACAGTCATTCAAATATACGTTAAACGATGCTCGATTGCAACGAAAACAAAACGACGGATCGGTAAATCGAAGCTCTCTCAGGTCCCCGATCCAACGTGATCGTTACATTAAAAAAGAAACGGCAAGCGACGTCGTTACAATAAACATAAACACGTCGATTTAAGGCAACAGAAGCTCGCGGTGTGACCTGGAAACTGCTTATGGCATTTTTTAATTCGGCATCGTACGAAAAAAAAAAGAAAAGAAAATAATTCCCTTTACCGATCATTACCCCGCCGTGTGTGCATATACACATGTCGTACATACGCTCAGCGAGGGAAGAAAGCACACAATAGAAGCAGCAGTAGCATCCTTTGGGAGCAAAGAAGAAGAAGGAGCCGGGTCACTAACCAGCCAGACCAGCCCCGAGTGTGTGTCCTTGAACCGGGTTACTCTTCCTCTCTCGCTCGCTCCTCCCACCCCCCCCCCTCCAGCACGGAAAAAAAAGAGCTTCGACTTAGCGCCCATGCGCGCACTCTCGTTCTCCACCACCTCGGCGTCTATAATTTGATTTTTTTTAATTTTCGTTCATTTCCTCTCTTTCTCCCCTTCTCGATATCGTATACGCGCCCGAGCCATGTTCGGTTCGGCGTATATATAACCCACGTGTGTGCGTATACATTATATATATTATCTCCTCTCTGCGCGGGGGAGAGCCGTATAATATGCATACATCCACTCCTTGATTCACGATTTTCGACGACTCGCATCCCTATACTTGTTACAGGCGCGTTCAACTCATCAGGAATCCCCGCGTCTGGCTGTTTGTTTTGTCTACGTCGCAGGCATATTATTATAATAAGGAGGTAGTATATGTATAGGTACAATGTACCGTTCGGCGTCGAATGGGTTTTTACAACCCGATTAGCCGCGGATGAGATGAACGATCTGGCTCATGATGAAGTAAACGTTGAAAGGTCAATGATTACGATGAGAAATGGATGAAAAAAAAAAATGAAGCGATGAACTGACGACGTCTATATACTTACTTGTACCGCGTCGTTGCCGCAATGTCTTTTGTGACTCGTATATATATATATACATGTACTTACTTACGTGATACATATTTTTCAGAGTACGTCGAAAGCCAGATAATACCTGTTGGACTGCCCTTGTCTTGCGCGAGTATAACTTTTGTAATAGCCCCCTTTCGAGAGTAGATTCTATGATATGTATAACGACCACTCCCGGAGTGTCGGAAAATTAATTTGGAAAGCGATTGTAACATCCAACGGGAAAAATTGCGCAACGCCTTTTTTTTTTTGTTTTTTTAAACTATTTTTCACGGGATCGCGAAACCGTTTCGCCGCGGATTGTGCGTCGGAAAGAATCATAAAAATATTTTCAAGCTGCGAGTGTTGTGACAGAGAGTGTGATCCAATCGAGTCCTTATCTCAAGCTAAAACTAGTGTATACATACACATCGCTGCTATAATCTGGTTTTTTTTTTTTCGTCGAGCTCTCGGGAGAGCGTTACGCATCAGTTGTCGCGAAAATACTTGCTATAGTTGTTCCCAAAACGAGAGAATCAAAATAAGAATCGACGAGCTTGTGAAGAAACAGGAACGGCTGCCGAAGAATGAATCCAAGAATCAATGACGGATCATGCGAGCTTGCGACGAAAACTCCCCGAAGCAATTTAGCGCCGGGGAAAAAGGAGCAGCGGAAAATCGCATTTGCGTACGCCTGTTACATTATTACTCTTTGCACACAAAGGCTCTAATTGCATTTTATTGTTGAAGGCTGCTGCACACAGCCCGTGTACGTCGAGTATTATCGCTCCTCGTCTTCGACAGTCGGATATGACTTTCGTGCGTTCTCTTTTTTTTTGTAAGTATAATATAGATAGAAATACGTTTGTACACGCGGATCATATGATACGGAGAAAGAGGGACCAGCGTTTGTATAAATTTATGCACACGGACATACAGCGCGCCCAAGGGGTCGTAAACATTCCGGCCACGTATTTTCGCGCGCCGTCGTTGCTCGAAGGCTCTATTAGGGGATATTGCTGTTTTGCTTCCTCCTCGTTCGGTTTCTGTTTTTTTTTTTTTTTTTTGTTTTTTTTTGTTTTTTTTGTCCCCTTCCCCTAAGTCTCGTCATCGCCAACACATGTCGCTCCCGGTGCTGTTTCTTTGTGCCGATCGTTGCAAAAGCGCCGAAGATTATGATTAAAAAAACCCACTCGCACGGCTTTGCCCATCCCGTACCATATACTTGTAGGTCGCGGAACGGCTGAAAAACAGGGATTTCGCACGCGAAAAATAACGCGTCGAAAACACGTTTGCTCGCTTCGTGAAAAAATAGTGTATCTCCGAGAGGAAGATCGTATCTCGCCGACCCCCGTTCCTATGATAAAATTCAATTTCCTTCGCCAACTCGTCTTGGATCGTTCGCTCGATTGCTCCGTCTATCTACAACGCGCGCCGCAAACTTGGACAGCTGAACGAGGCGAACGGTAAGTAGCAGCAGGCATTGTATTGATCGATCCGCCGGTGTATTTCGTTTCGTAACATCGCATCCGCGGGGGCGGCCGTACATTATATGCCTTCTTCAATCTACTTTATTGACAGCTCGAAGGAAACCGCCCAACGGTGGGCTGTATTATACGTATACATAATTATTATTGTACCTCTGTCATTGACGCGACTGACCGAGAAACGGCGCTCGATATTATACTGTGCGAAAATTGAATTTACGTCCAGTATTTTTATCGCGTGCACCTTGTTCTCTCTCGCAAGTATTATTACTATTCTTATGTTGTTTTACGATGAACGTACATTTTCAGTACAATTCAATCGAATGATTTTTATTCAAAATAATGATCGGGGACAGGACCAAAGATTACTAGTACCGTTCGTGTCTCGTTATGAAATGTTTTGAGGTTGAATTTAAAATCACTCGATGAATCATTTTTTGAGAAAATTCGGTAGAAAAAAAACCAATGATAAGTTTACGAATTGCGTTTGATCGTCGCAAAATTCTAGTTAAAAATCTAAATTTTATTTCAATCCACGACAATCGTTCCTTCCCCAAATGAAAAACCAACGACGATAACGACGCTCGCGCAGGATTGATCGCCATCCAGACCGCGCAGCGAAGAACGCCGCTCAGCGGCCATTCATCAGAGATTCAATAACGATGAAGCTAAAAAATTGACCAGACTCGCCCGTGGCAAGCTGCAAACGAGCAATCGTCTCGCACGCAACATGCATACTCCGAACACCGCGCGCTCGCCCACAGCTGGCCAATCCATGTACCTATGATGTATTAGTCCACGGAACCACTTCCCGTGCCAATGATAACGAAGCTGCGGATGATCGAGCGACGACTGCGTGCGGATCGGCTCTACCATTACGCTACGTTATGCGGGCGCGCGCTCTGAAAAATAATAAAAGCGCTCGCGCGCTTGTGGATACACGGGATGCGCGCGATAACTCAAGCGAGCCGGTGAAACTTGTCACGCGTGTGTCGGGCACGACGTGTATGGTATATATATATATATATATATATAGAGGCGGTACCCCAAGTATCGCACCCCAAAGGGAACAAGCCGACGACGAGAGCCGCGAGCGGCCGACGTTTCATTAATCGACGAGGAAAAACAAAAAGGGAGAGCTGCAGAGCGGTAATGGATCACGGGCGGCTTTGTACTGTACTCGAAAAGCCGATACGCGAATCAACACACGGGCGTCGTTTGTATAAATATCATCGCCGCGACGCCCGTGGCGCTTGTTTCCTTCTCGCTTCTATTTATTTTTTTACACCATCTTTTTATCATATGGGTACACGGCGCGTTAACGGGATTTTTATGCAGCTGTGCGAGGCCGCGCGATTTTTCATCCGCTCCGGGATGCTTTTAAAAATCGTCCTTTTGCGCTCCGAGTTCCTCGCTCGGATGGATAAAATACTTTGATTGAGTTTAACGGGGTGGTTTTTGTTCGGTCGATTGTTAATTCTTTGTCAAAGTTTGAGGTGAAATTCAGCCAAGATTTTAAACAGCGTTGGCTTTTGAACTTGTGGCGAATCAACGCTCGTGCGTTTGCAGAAACAGCTGGACCATTTGCATGTCAATGCGTGATGAAGAAATCTATGAGTAAAGAAATGAGTTGCGATAACATTCGTCTCGATCGTTTAAATTTTTGGAAACTAAAAATCTATTTGGACACAATATTTATACCGTGTCGTACTACTTGAAAAAATAAAGAGACAGAGAAACGAGAGCTTGGCTATTTTTTTTTTTCCTCAATACGTCAAACCCTCGTTATTAGCTCAAGAGGTACTCAGAACTAAAGGCCATTGACTTTCGTTTCATAGCTTATAATAATAGTACCCATGTAGGGTACATTATATATTTCTCTCGATCCTTTTTTTAGCACTATTTGATTTTTCTATACCACGAATCTTGTCCACTTGTATTGTACCATAAATTTACACTCGATCTAATTTTGTTCTCCAACGTTATTTCGATTATATTTAAAAAAATGGTCCAATGCTCAATATTAATTTTTACGGCAAGATGCTCTTTTGAACTTAAAAACCATGCATACGTATACATCGTTATCGATGAAACAATCAAATATATTGTCTATTCGATCGGAAGATATTATACGTTATTTTTCTAATCGTGCCATGTCCCAATCGATACCCAATTGTCAATCAAAAAAAAAAAAAAAACAAAAAAAACGAAAAACAGACAAGAAGCGAAGACAAAAAAAAGAAAACAAAAAAAAAAAAAAAAAAAAAAAAAAAAAAAAAAAAAAAAAAAAAAAAAAAAAAAAAACCAAAGTCCTAAGCATACGTATCGTACCTACGAGTATAATATTGTTCAAAGTGTGCGGTTCAACGAACCGATCCCACTCAATGTCAAGGACCGATCTAATCGATTTTCAAAGTACAATATAGTACCCAATATCCACTCGTCGAAATAGGGCAAGCGAGCATGTGTGCAATATGTAATTAGACGAAAATCGAATCTTTCACAGGCGTACAGTAAGTATCTCGTATTGTATAACACTCATCAATCGTGAATCAAGAGCTCTCTACAAGCGAGGTCAACGCCTCTTTTACGCATAACGTCGGAGACTATAGAGATGGATGGATGGATGAAAAAAAACAAAACAAAAAAAACGTAAGCAACAAACATGTTTTTTTGAACACGTAAACCTCCGCAACGTGGGTATGATCACGAGTAAACAACAACAACAACAACAGCCGGCGCGCGTCAACGAAATAAAACCGATTTTCGTCACGCCGCTGCGCAGTAGACGCGGCTACCGATTTCGGAAAACAAAAGGCAACCGATCGGGGTTCGTACTTAAACGCATAGATTGTTCCTCCGACAAACACTCGAGAGTACAAACGTGCTCAAAAAGTATACAATCGCTGAAACGCGGGGGAGGGGGACAAGTATACAGGCACACAAGAACGGGGAGAAGCTCCCAAAAGGAAGAAGGAGACGACGATGAGGAGCAGTCCTCCGTAGGCCCGTGTCTGCATAAATTACAAATATAAAATAACAACAACGATAACACAGTCGCGTCAGCTCCGGCGTGCGTCCTCCTGGCCTCCTGGCGCGCGTCTCTCTCGCTATTCCGTACACACGCAGACGGACCGACGCGCGAGTTTTATACGCGCGCGCACGTGTACACATACGTAGAACCCAACGCCAAGGCGAAGGCGCGAGCGTATATATATGGGCCCTATACGCGTCCGGAATACCGCATTCGCCGCTCGTCCGGCCCCCGCGCTGTTCGAACCGATCCTCGCGCCTGCGGCTCGGCGCGCCGTTGACGAAGACCGGAACGGACAGTCTCAGCCGAACCCGCGGGACAAAGGTCGCCTCTCGAGGGATCGATCCGGGACGACGCGCGTACACCACTTTCCCGGTGGATCTGGGTTCTATTTTTTTCCCCCCCCCCCCGACATCGAAGGATCGTGCGGAGGAATCGGCGGACCGAGGATCGAGGTGATTATGGAGGCGGGGACGCGAGTGTGTTTTTTTGCTTGTCCGACGTTCGAACTGTTCAAGTGCGGTGCGGCAGTGCGGGATGTCGGGCTGAGCCTTTGGTATTGAGTATACAGATTGAGTATACGTGTACGAATACGATTTTCGGTGCGTCTGTCGCGTTGGAGCAACGAGAGCCAACGATTGCCCGTATCGATCGTTACAGCTGTGCAAAGGGCCTACGTACTTTTCACATTTTTAATTATTTCTCGTCGTTTTCGCGCGTGCCTTTTGTTGCACGCGAAATACGAAATTCCTTCGTTCGACGCGCCAATGCCAACCGGTTGGAAAAACCATTCGATTGTCGTTGGAGCAGATACCGCAGAGTCGAAAGAACAGAGGGACGCGGCACCATTGACATTCGAAGCGCGCGAAAGCTCCTCGCGGATCCTTGACGGTCGTTGGAGTTTTTCGTTCGCGCGAATAATCGCAAGCCCCTGCACAGGCGCATATACCGGTGTATACTCATTTTACCCGCACCCATATCTACCTGCAAAGATCGTTTGAATTTCGGGAAATTAAGAAAAAAAAGAAAAAACAACACCCGCAACGAACTAAACTACGCTCCATGAAATTCCAGACGCACCGGGGCAAACGCGATTCCAAACAAAGCAGCAGCAGCAGCAGCAGCAGCGATGGGCCGGTCGATCGAGGCGCTCGCGGTCCTCGGTCTGCTGCTCGCGTCCCTCGCAGCCGGCCACCACCAGCCCTGGCACCTCGGCGACAGCAAGCACGAGCCCCCGGCCGAGCTCCCGAGCTTCCAGCGCTCGGCGGTCGAGAGCCGATCCGGCGACGAGCGCCCCGGCGCGTACGGATCGGCCAGCCTGCCCCTGAGATCGGCCGTCGAATCCGTCCCCGATCGTCGCCCGGAGTCCCATCGCCACCAGCCGCTCAGGGATGCCGTCGAGGCCAGTTTCAGGACGTCAGTGTGCCACGTATACTATACACATTCGCGCTCGTCCGCCCGCCCCCGAAAAAAAAAAAAAGCACGAAACATAAAACCCAAAGAACCCGTTCCCCGCGCCAAAAATTATAATGTCCCTCCTCGCTGCATCGCTGCTCCTTGCAGAGATCGG
>JAPYYV010002221.1:0-25389 GCA_030522625.1 Copidosoma aretas | reverse complement strand
GCCGAACGTCGCATCGTGCGCGCTCTCGTTTTCAGCGCATCGCATGCAGCACGAGAGCGAAACGATCATCGTAATGTCGTCAATAACGTACCATCATCCATCAGAGCCGCACAAGTGTATTGTAATGTAACATTTGAAAATGATTCCAGCCGGATAATACGACGCAGCTCGGGTTAAAAATAGTAGCGCAAAGGCGCAGCGGAGAGCAGTCGGACGTGGATATACGTCATGTGTATAGTGCGGCAGAAAACGCGCAAGATCCAACCCCGGCAGCTCTTCCGCATCCTCCCCTCTTCGTACGGAGCATCGAAGGACGACCTGCGCGAAGCCAAGAACGATGAAATCTGTGAGAGACGAAGAGGAAGACTTCCACTGCAGCGACGAGGGGAGCGATCGGGAAGAAGGGAGACGGGAGGGGGGCGATCGGCGTGTTGGCAGTGTGGTTAGCTGGTTGTGTGGCTGATCGATAAGCACGACCGCTATCGGCACTGCGATTATGACGGTCGCCCCGGTCTACGGCTGCACACCTCCGCTGCTCGGCCCTGCCGCCGATTCGTATTGTGCAACGATCGCCGTGATGCAACGTCCACGTACAAGCTGCAGGGAATCGGCTTCACGGGTACGCGCCCGTACTCGCGACGACGATCGCGTTAATTTTTCGTCAAAGCCGGCTTTTTCTTCCCTTTTCCGTGAGAATCGTCAATTGTTGTCTTGTTGTTGTTCTTTCAATGACGCGCGTTTTAACGAAGCGCGCCTTGTTCGTATGATCTCTTGGCGAGGGGGCGCGGCTGTGTGACCGTGTGTGTGGGTACTCTGCGACAATGACGATAATTAATGCATTATGTATGGAAGCGCGCAACAACGCCACCGTGGATTGGACGGGTTTGCCAGTCCTTGGGCGTTTGTAACATTTTTCGCTGAAAACTGCTCCATTGTACCTCGAGTCGTAGAAAACTTTAAACCGATGCCCCCCCTTTAAACGATTTTTCGACACTTTTGATTATTTTAGATGATTAACAATGCAATGCAATATATATATATATATATATATATATATATATATATATGACATTTGAACATTACCGCAATAGATTGACGCAACGTTTCTTCCTTTGCTTGCAGATCGGCGTACGTGTCGTTCGGCGGCCTACTGATGCGGCTCCAGGGCGACGCCAACAATCTGCACGGCTTCGAGATAGACCAGCACATGTATCTGCTCATGAAGAAGCTTGCCTTTTGAGATAGAGGAGATTTTACATATTTATACCATCCTTTTTATATAAATAAATAATAAAAAAAGCACACCGCAAAACAAATTGTCGATTCCCTTATTAGTGATCATTATTGCACCGTGTAGGACTGATGTCGATACACATGATTTCAAGGTAAAGTGCGAGACTCGAACACTACTCAGTGCCATTTGGGTTACGAGACCGTCTCTCTTCTCCATCCGCCCACAAGAACGGACGGGCGTTCCCCGCATTAAAAATAAATCATTAGAACCCAAGCATCGAGCGAACACGGTAAAACTACCGTCAGCATTAGTCCAACGCGTACCGAAAATGCCAGCTCGAAGGATCCCATTACGCGCGACATTTGTAACGTCGTCGTTATCCTCGCCACGGCTGAAACGAAACAAAGCTCTCGTCCGACAGAGGGGGAGCACTGCACGCCTTCGCAAAAGCGTTTTCTCGTCGCAGCCGTATAGTCATCGTCCGCGGAGAAGCAGATAGAGTTGGAGGAGCATGGAAATATACAATCACCATCACAGCGTTTGTACGCGGCTTGATGGCCGATCGCTGTAGGTAGCGCGTAACGTACAAGTGTATGCACGCACATATATGTATACGCGGCGCGTAAAGTGACCATTTACATAATGCACTAATTGCCGCGCGCTCGGTGTTTCATGCCTATATACTTACAATTTATACGTGCAGGAGGTAAGTATATAGTGGCGGAGGCGCGTATACGAACAAACAACTGCACGCAATAACCAGTAGGTATAATGCACAAAGGCGCGCATTGCATGCTCGGATTCTAAAATATAAATGCGCTGCAAAGGTGTACCGGAATATCGATGATAATAATGTGGACTGCGATTAGAATACGCGCGTCCTCCTCGAGAAGGTAACAACTGGACACGAAGCGGGGGAGATCCCGGGGATCTCGTATTTAATGCACGAGCTCTCGCCCTCGCGTTGATTAAAATCGCTGGCATACTTGATACCCAAGCCCACGATAGCATCCACAGCTCCTGGGGACGTTTTAGTTTGACAAAGCGGCTGCTTGTCGCTCCCAAAGGAGGCGACACGAAGAAGAGTCGTCGCGATGACTCGGCGCGCTTCTCGCTTTCAATTGCACATAAGCGTGCGATGCGCCGTTCCGAGGCTGATGGCCATGCGCGCAGGAGTACTATACTAACTTGTGCTCGCCCAAGTATACAAGTATACTTTGAAAACGAGAATAGAGGAACAAAAAAAGGATTACGGTGCGCCGATCTGTCCGGTGAGGAGTTTTTGGAGGTGGTAAAGTTTTGAGTGTCGTGTTTATTACTGTTGATTTAATCTGCAGATACGAGTCACACGAAAGTAGGGAGAGGGCAATAAAGCCACGGTTTCCAATTCATCGTTCTCCATTCTAATATGAATAACGATCGAAAAATCAACGTTTGTTTCTGTCCCGAGTAAAGTAAAACGTTGCAGGAAAGCTGTCCAACGCGATTCAAATAATCAATTTTAAGATGTTTTCAATTAAACATCAATCATGGAAAAAAGTCTTGGAAAAATACTTCGAAATCAAACTGTAACAAAAATACTGATTTATATCCTCGAAAGAATACACGTTCGATCGAAATTTTGCAAGAGCTTTTTTTTTTTTTGTTTCAACGAGCTTGATCTCGTATCATTGTCGTCCTGGAATGCTTCCAAAACGCTTTGCAAGCAAAAGATGACCTTCAATACTTTTCTCGTCCGCAGAAAGGCAGCCGCGAGTGCAATTCTGGCACCGGCCAAAAAGCGACAACAGCATAGCTATACTAACGCGCCAATGACCAAATCTCCACGTATACACCCGATTGATACATCACACCGCGAAATCTAAAAGCGCCTCCGCGCTCGGGATGAACTCGGCCTCCCCATACCAGCGCAGAGAGAGCGTGCACATCCGTCTCCATCCACCCCCTGTCTCCGTTTCTCCCGGCGAAATTCCGCTCCTAAAATACACGTCCGCGCCCCTACTGCACCACCGGCTCGGCTTTGACCTTCACGCCGTGCCAGCGCGCAATCCTCTGAAAGCTCGCGTCGTCCAATTTTTGCATACCATACCCGCGTATAATATGCACACGGATGCATCCTCGAGCCAAAATTAATCCTTGCGGCGAAAATCGATCAACAAGCACAACATCATCAGTACAAAAGTAAGTACGCGCCGATTCCGTGATACAAAAATCGTGACACGACGCACAATGATGAAAGCTCCGGCATCGCTCGCGCGGCGCCGAGCAAAAAAGCGAAATCGCCATGCACGCGCGTGTCTACGAGGGAGGGGGAGGTCCGATCCGACGCGCAACGCGCGCCCCGCCAGCGAGCTAATTTATGTAATTAAACTCGCGACACTCGTGACCTTGCACGAATGCGATTCGAGGCTGATGATGCGGCCGCGCGATGCAGGCCTGCCTGCTCCGGCTACAGCCCCTCTGTGCATGCACGCATGTACGCGCGAGCATGGCGAGTGTTGTGCATGTTATACTTTTACACATCATGTATGTAATACATACATATACCAATAATGTACGAGTGATGCAAGTGTATTAGATTCGCGTGGGCGCGCGCGAGAGCCAAAGCTCTCAGCTCTGCGGCTGCTGCTCGTTGCGTAACTATAATATATTACGATTTACCCTGCGCCGATGACGATGATGACGTTTTGGCTTTGATCCGAGCCACTCCTGCGCTCGTTTCTGCAGCGTCGGGATATTATACGGGGGGGGGGGGGGGTTTTTTTTTTTTTTTTTGCAAGGGCGGCCCGGTTTTTCTGTTCGCTCTGGCGATGCGACGCGGGCGGGGGAGGAGACCGTTGCCGATTTTAGCGCCCGGCGTTGTATTCGCGACCGATCTTATTCGAATAACTGCAGTTCACCAGCCCCGGGATCGGTTCCAATTAATAGTAGGAGAGAACGTCGGTGAAATTACGGTAGGAATATCCGAGCGGCGCGGATTAATTGCACTCTGGCTCCACTCGCCCGTCGCGGCTCTCGTGCACTCAATCGTCCGACCGACCCGCGCACTTCCAACCACTTGCACAACGTTGGCACGCTCGCAGCAGGAGGCTCTCTCGGAAAATCGATTTATAGGATGTTTGCGAAGTCGGGAGATTCGAATGTGTATAATGATCCTTTGGAAGAGGTGAAGAGGGGTGTGCGGAATGTATATTACATGTACGAGCTGGCTGGGGGCAGATTATCCGCGCTGTATATGTATTGCATCCGGACGTCCGGTGGAAAGTGGTGTGCACTGCGGTACAGTTTCCATCAGCCGAGGTCAACAATTTTTAATGTCGATTTGGCGTTTCCAAAGTTGATGAAGGATTTTCTTCCAAATAATTGCTTTATTCCATCTTGTTCTCGTTGTCTGCAATATAGTCATCGTTGAGCAAAAAAATTGAGTCAGCTTAGGAAAGAGTGTGAAAAAAAAGTTTCTTTGATGTGCATACACTCCAAGTAATTGTAAAAAAATTATAAACTTTATTATTTCGAAGATCTGAACCATCGTTCGAATTGCATTCGATAAAATCCATTTAAACAGCAGAATAACCAAGTCGTCATTTTTCGCAATACGCCCATCAACGTCTCATACGCATAATCCTCACTCGTAGTACATCACTTATTCAGTAAAAAAGAAAAAGAAAAAAATAAAAGCTCAGCGTGGGCTTTCGGCCAACGCGCATGGAGGTAATTTTTCACGCCGTCGCTAGCTGCAGCAACGACCGCATACTCGGAGCAGCCTTGGTATCTTTTTCATCGCCAGCGACAACCCTCGCCATCTCGCTCCTGCGTAATACACAAATTGCATCGAACGACAAGCGACAGCGTGTGTGAAAAAGTACCGAAAGGCCGCAAATTAGACCTCGGCTCCAATTGATCACATAGCCGCGGTTTCTAATCAAGAGCAACGCTCCACCGGAGGTCACACACTAGTCTCGTCTGTGTGTAAATAGCCCGTGCACCAAATTATCGTCTCAAGTGTATTTGCAGAGCCTCAGTAAAGATTGAGCTTGGTGGTCAGGATCACTCGGACGCACTGGTCGAACGAGGTGCAGACCGCAAGGCCGATTTTGTCCGGGCTCCAGTCCAGCGAGCTGATTGGTTGGCTCGACAGAGTGTTGTGCTGCAGAAGCTTGAGGGTGCCAGCTACACCCTCTTCTATACCCTCCGAGTCCGCCACTCGACGCTTCTCCGGGTAGTTGCTGCAAGGCGAACGCGAATCAAATCGCGGGATGCTCGGAAGTTTATCGATCAAACAGAAACGTAATATTGCACGGGTACTCACTATTTCCACAAGCACAGGGAGCCATTGCCACCGCCCGTCATGAAGATCTCTCTGTTCTGCGGAAGGTGGCGAACGAGCCACACCGTCGAGGTAGAGTGCGCCTGAAAATAGACATTAGTCATCAATCGAATTCACTACCACTGAGCAGAAAAAAAAGAAAAACCACTCACCTTTTCCATCAGATAGGCAAAGCCCTTTTTCGGATGCTGCGTCCGCAGGTCAAACAAAAAGATCTTCGACTGCAGAGTCGTGGCGACGAGCTTGTTCATCGGTATGTCCCTGCGATCGAACTCGAGGCCGCAGACGCCCTTCTTGAGGTTGGTCTCCCACCTGAGGGCCATGGCGCGCAGGTCGAACATCTTGACGTCGCCGTTGTCGAAGCCGGCGACGACCGCGCGATCATCGTTGTTGTACGAGTTGCCGAACGCCACGCACCAGCAGTCCCGGCGGCCCTCGCCCTCCGCGGGCTCCATCACAGCGACCGGCCGGTCCTTCTGTCGCAGGTCCCATACCTAGGGATGCGGTTTTTATAAGGTTGTTCGCATACATTTGGACTTTTGTTTTACAAACAGGAGTACCTTGACGCTGCCATCGCGCGAGCCCGTGAGGATTTCCGGGGCGCCGCAGCCGATGGAGTCGCCCCCGACCCCGTCCATCGCGTTGATGATCTCGCTGTGGGCGTCGGCACTGTACACCGGCACCGAGGTATCCTCCAGGTCTAAGACATTCAACTTTCCCTGGTGATCAATGAATAAACAGGGCTTGGTCACAATCAGTTCATGTATACATATTTTGTTGAGTATACGTAAGCGATAAAAAAATAAATACAGTATCTAATTTGTGTGAAGTAAGGTACGATCGATAAATGACAAAGTACAGGAAATTTTTGTTTGCATAAATATGACTGAGTTGAATGAAAATAAATTAAAAAATTCGAAGATTGTCAACGAGTTTAACAAGTGCTGAAAAGTTCTGTTGGCACATGCCATCACCAGTCATTCGATAGATTTTGAGTGAAAATAGTATATATATATATATATGTATATGCTGTTAATGTTGTATCTAAAACGATTTACATGCTGTTTAAGCTAGTACACCCCAAATTTTTTTTGTTGTTTTCAGACCATAGGACAAATAATCGCCAATCGCTCTAAATGTCATTCAGATTGGTCGAGAATCAATTGGGAAATACCTTTTTTGGGGCTTGCTGGTTTTTAAAAATACTTTGAAATGAAAATTGTAATGAAAAAAAAAGTGTATACAAACGGTCGACAGTTAGGTGCTCAAAAGTAAGACATTGCCAGACGATTGAGAAAAACACGGGCAAAAACTGTTACCTTGGTAAGAACAGAACAAAAAAATATTGCCCGATAAAAAAAACAGTAAATATGACCAGTAAAAGAGTAAGTATGTAGCCGATAGCCATGCACAACAAATTTTAAAAAACCGCGGGTTTGATCGTTGTTGCATGCGGGCGCGCCAAGCAGCGCCGACGAGAGAGCTTGATCGATATGACACGTGCGTCGTCTGGTCCTGGATGTGTGCAATTGCATGCGGCACGCGAGAACTTTCATCATCGCTATGACAACATTGACGAACCCCCACGAAAAAATGATGCGAGAAAAAAAGACCCCTTTTTTGTTCGCTTCCCCCATAGGCGAGATGCTAACCTTAAAATCACCGGTGGCTAGGAAACGATCCCTCAAACTTGACGCCTTGAAAGTGCCGCACTTGAAAGAGTGCGAACGCTCGATGCTCTTCACGAGGTTCAGCTGGCCGCTCGACACCTCGAAGATCTGTATGAGACCGGTGCCGCGAGGACGCGAGCCTATGACCGCGAATTTGGCACTGCAGGATATCCACTTGGCGTCAAAGACCGAGTAGTCGAGTGACTTCTCGATGTGGCTGATTATTACCGGCTTGGCCAGCCTCTGCACCGCCGAGCCGCTATCCTCCGTCATGGTTTTTCTCCTCTCAATTTTTTTTTGTCAACACTTTCGGTTTGTTACGGTTCCACTATTTCTTTGTTTTTGGAGCTCCACGGGGGCTCCAACAACTAGCTATATGTCGAGATCGGAGTGTGACGACTTACGACGCGTAAACAAACGCCAGCGCCAACTGCCGTTTTCCGCGGAAAAATCAAAAACAAAAATGACTGAGATTTGAACGCTGACAAAAAATTCAATTTTCTCATGAACAAAAGGCTTTAGTTTCATCAACTTTTTTCATGACACTGGTATTGATGGATAAAATAAGTACTTCAATATAAATGTACCACTTTGAAAAATTTCGTTTATCCAATTGATTATGTAGTCGTCAGATTGTGGACATGTGATAAAATAACAAGACTTTATTAAAAAGATTCTTCAATGCAAAATTTTATTCTATTTGCGACATGAAGTGCAAAAAAAAAAGGAACTTATCGGGTACAACTATACAATACAATGGTCGAGATCGGAGCAACAACCTAAGTTGAAGCAGTATCACAAGAGCCCATTAAATATGAATAAATTCATACGAATCAATATATATTATTTAGACCGTGCACTCATTCTATTATGCGCGAGTCTCCATCGTCCACCTCCTCACCTTCGTCCCCTTCCTGATCCATATCTTCGTCCTCAATATTAGTCTCCTGGTTCTCTGGATTTTCTGTATCATCGCCTTGTTCAGTTACAGATTGAGCTGTAACTTTGGCCCTAAATTGATGAATGTAATTGAGCAATCGTTTCTCTCTTGATCCATTTAACTAAATAAAAAATATATACATCAGTAAGACGGTGAGTCAGTAAAAACAAGGAACTCCTGTGGGGCAGTCATGCCTAAAATTAAGAATCAATATTTACCAGATTTTCAACATCATCTAGTGCCTTTAAAATATCGTTTTTCAAATTTTGACCGTCCAATTGCACATCTAGACATTTTAGCGATTTTATAAGGACATCCAATTCTATTTCAGTTTCTGGATTTAAAACTTCACTCAGTATTGTGTATGTGAGCTGATTGTGGGTGCTGTAATTGTTGTGAATTTGGCAACACGTAAGCTTTATAATTATTTCGCTGACTCGAAGAGCATCGACCTCTTGCAGTGCGCTCATCTCTGGAGCATTAGCCAACATCTTGAGTGTTGGAAGGTAGGCTTCTTCCAGTATGGCCTGACTTTCTGGTACTTTATCAATATAAAGATTAAAGAAGCCGCATATGCACTGACTTAAGAACGGATTGTCTTTGGTGGAAGGGTTGTGCCACAAAATTAACAATTGAGAAATGAGCTGATGACTAACGATTCTTTTATGCAGGATAAGTTTGCACAAGCCCTCTGCAGCAACAGACTGAAGATTCTGCACCTGCAAAACAAACAATAACAAAATGTACATATAAGATTTAGCAACAATTTTTATGATAATCGTATATCTAGAATACTGTACCTGATTATCTAATAACGCAATTAAAGCTTTAATGACATTATGGCTACCGTCTGCGGACATGTTCTTGTCATTAACATTAGTATCGTCATCATTGTGAGAATATAACTTGACGGATTTATTTTTTTTGTTAGTGTCTTGTAGATTAGCTGTATCTGTTTGCGTAATGTCAAAGTGTTCAAAGCCATACTTCAACAACAAGTCAAATATCACTTCGGTAGCAGCTATCCATACATTTTCATCGGCCGATTCGGTAATGTAAATGAAAAACATCATGAGATACTTTTTGGCAAGATCCTTATCTACATGGCAACAAAGGCCAAAACATTGTAAAGCCAAGCTAAGAATTTTGCTGTGAGTATTTTGAAGCTGAAACAAAAATTACCATTAATATTCAAAGTACGATCCATAAAATTTAATAAAAAGTACTCACATTTATATAGGGTAAAGTAATGCTCTCCATCAGCGTTCTCAGTGTGGGTGATAGTACGGTTATAGTCCTGGATTGCATCATATAGTACATAATTTGTAAACATCGCATAATAGTATCTGGATCATTTTTCTCTTCACAAACAGCCTGTGACTCTGTGGGCTGAGGCTCCTCTGGCATATCCAACTCAATGAGTTGTTCCTTCAGCTTATCCATTTTCTGTTTAATCTGTTCAGCCAACTGATAATCTTTTTTCTGAATGGCAGAGTACTCTTCATCTTCATACTCCAGTAATTTGACGCGTAGCTTGGCTTTCTACGTTATAAACCAATGTTGTTTAATCGATACATAAATTTAGAAACAAAACATTTCGCATCAAAAGAACAAATAACGAATTTTCTCACTTTAAATTTGCGTTCACGCTTTTCATCCTCTGAAAGTATTGGAATTAATGGTAGGACTGGAATGATGTTTTTAGTTGGCATTCTTATTTCATTGATAGCCTCGACAAGCAGAGAAACTCTTTCATTTACATCTGGTACTACACTTTCAAAATATTCGACTATGCATTTAGTGATCGTTTCTGTACAATCATACGATTGTAACGTTTCTAAAATCAACTCTTTCAAATTTCTTCTGCCCATTTCATCAGCTAAATCGTACAACTTCACTATTTCAAAAAACTGATGCAAAATGAATTGCTGCGTAATTTTCTCGTACTGCTTATTTTGCCTATTATCAATGAGATTCATATAAATTTTGATATCGGCACAAAACAGTGACAGCTCTGGCATAATTTGTTCGAGTTCATCAGTGAAATTTTCAGTCTTGAAAAATTCGACTAAACAGCGCCAGTATAAAACTGTCTCGCTGCTAATTTGTTCAAGTGGAATAAATTTCGTGCCGTCTAATGGAAGCTGTTCAATCAAGGTCCCGATTTCCACATTCCTGTTGGACAAAAAAATGTAAGAAAATGGGATGGTTGAAGGGACTGTCGAAAAAATTTGATTACTTACTTGAATAAACACTGTAAAGCTAATGATGCAGTTTCTGCAGATTGCTCAGCATCAATGGCTTTAATAAAACTGATAAAATTTTGGTCGTAATATCGTAGCCAAGATGGTATCAATATTTGTTTGACGCACTTCTTGATCATTTCAGACCTATCTTGCAAGCCATTATTGATCAGTTGCTCTCTCTGAGAGATCGTCAGTGATTTGACAGTAATTTTACTGATAAACAAATAAGCCATCTTGCGTACACCATCATCAACATCTCTGGTCCTCTTGATTGCTGCATGTAAGGTAGTTTTATTTTTTGCCATCTTAGCCAAAATTACTCTTCTGACTTCGGCACTGGGATCTCTGGCCAAGTGAAACAAATACACGTTAATAACAGGACAACCTTTGTTATTTGGTTCCTGCAGTCTGTGCAAAGCAATAGCAGCCTGTGCTCTGACTTTAGGAGACTTGTCTAGGATTCTTTCCATCATGCACAGCAGGATTCTATTGCACAAATCGTCGTCAATCGTTGCATTGTCCCCCATCGTGTCCAGCAACATATTGAGGAAATAGCATGTACGAAACCGCACCTGATAAAAAATGTAAGATTTTACGAGGATAAATAACATGAAAGGTATATTAAAATGGGACTCACTGCAACATCTTTTGCACTGTGGCTTTCTAGAAGAAACTCAAATATCTTTTCAAGGAAAGGACACATTTCTTCGTACTCTTCCTCGCTTTCACTCTGCGGTTGAAAACTGATGGCAAATTTAGCAGCAAACCAGAGGGTGTTTTCAACATTCGGTTGTTTTTCCATGTAAGTCATCGGGACTCTGAGGTTAGCTAGAAATTCTTCTAAAAACTGATCCAAGGTTATCTGTCAACAAAAAAGCGTGTTTTAGAATAGATTTTGCTCACGAGTCAACAAAAAATTGTTTACCTTACCTTATCGTAAATGTTCCTCAATTTTTTAACATAATTTTGATGACAAGTCTTGTCTCTCTGCACTGCCGTGAAGATCTCGCTAATCTTATTATCCACCCTCACCGGCATTTTGACGGATTGTTTAACACTTATGTCGATTAGAGCTGATTTGCACCCTTAGTCCTTTATAAAAAAAAAAAAACCCCGCGTAAGCAAGATGCGACAAAAACTAATTTGATGATGAGACACACTGACGAAGTGACGTGACGACTCAACCGATTTTTCGTTCAAATGTGGAGCGAGCGTTTTTAAAAGCTATTGGGAATTGGGATTGGCCCTATAGCGCTAGCGCCACTGCTCTATGCTAATAATCTAAATAAAGTGGCGATTTTTGGAAGGAGCGAGAGAAAACTCATGACTGTCAGCGCCACCAGCTATTCTATCCTTACATATAGTGGCAAAACTCTGAAGCACCGAGAGAAGGCTTTGAAGGGCCAATCCCAATCTTAGCTGCGGTAGAGCTTGCAGTTTGCACATGAATCATCCTCATATTCGGTACAGGATCATTGCGTTCTATTCGAAGCGTTCGATTCTAGTGCGATTTCGATTCCGTTTAGCAGCTAAAATTTAATTTATCATTGGGCCTTCAAAAAGGATCGTTTTGTGTTTTTTCACGCACATCTGAAAAATTAATAAATACTCAATAATTGCAAAGATTCGAAAAAGCCACTGCTCTAATATAAAAACGTGCACAAACAAAAACTTTTATTTTAGTACTATAAATAAATACCAGGATTTGAATTTCGCGGTTTCCGAATTAAGATACATACCGCTAGTGTACCTTAAAACATTATTTAATAAAGAACTAAGTAGCTATTTTATCAGAAAAAGAATATCTCACACTCATTGTTGATGTTCCAAAAAATAATTGAAGCCCAAGTTTGGCGAGATTATTTGAGAATTCGAGGCAAAAAACGAAAAATTAGACGATATACTTATACGGTGCAATCTGATTTTTCGTTCTATCTATCTATCTCGTCAAAATCAAGCTGTATTTATTCTCTGGATAGTCAATAATGAACGACAACTCTATTCTTGGCGTGTAAATGTGACGAATCGATTCATTACTGTAAATTAATTCGGTCCGTCAATTTCATCAGAAATAAAAGAAAGTCATTCAAATAATAATTCGTGGTCGATTTTTAGGTGATGTGTACAATGGATTGACCGACTACAAAAACGCACTAAGTACACCAGAGATTAGTATATAATAGAACCCTGCAGTGCATTTTGAAGTGATTTTTTTCACTTATCGAAGGTTTGACTTTCTTTGACATGAGTCGGCTCAGTCGACGTTTTTGTTGACTATTATCACTACTATGCCGTTCGGAAAGTAATGGAAAAACACCGTCCCCGGCTCCCTAATCCCTGTAGGTATAAGTTATAGGGTAGGTAGGTAGGTAGTTAGGTATACCCTCTCCCTACAACTCACCCTTGTGTGTATTGCGACGAATAGAAATTTAGTGCGTGGCAACTGGTGATAATCAATAATGCCTATTTCATCATACTCGCGTGGCCCTCTTTTTTCGACTCGGAAAAACAAAACAACACACGAAAAGCCTGCAGATGCTTGCTTGAAGTTGAACATAGCACCTGCCGCACCTGCCACAGTTTCACTTGCAGGCTAGCACTGCTGGCAGCCGCTGACGCCGCTGTGTATAAGGGAGCATAACAAAGAACTTGGACAAGGTTCTCATTTCTGAAGAATATAAGAAACAAAAAACAAATTTCGGAAATTCGCTAAAACTGCTGTCGGCATTGTGATCTCTTCGTGTAACAAAGTAAGTATAGGTAAGATAGAGATATTACTCTTTTCAAACGAGCTTTCGTAAGCGAATCTTTCTTTTTGTGAAAAACAAGGAGGTTCGAAACAAACATGTAAGTACACAGTACAGTGATCTCAAGCATATTTCAAAAATTTACTACTTAAAAATCATAGTTATGACCATGGTTAATCATATTTCATATTCACTTGATGCCGCTTCAAAAAACCTCCGCTATTAGCTGTTCACAATTGTTCTTATCACATCGGTCAATCAATCAAATATTTTAAAACGTCACAACTTTCGACCCAATTCACCCAATAAGTATAGTGACTATATATATATATATATATATATATATATAAAATATATGAGAGACAAAGTTCATAATAATCATAATATATTAACTTCATCTGACTTTATATATTAATACGAATTCGTCTATATATACCGTGTGTTTACATTCGACACTAGCAACTTAACCTCAACTTAATTTACGATTATAATCTTTCAAAGAATTCGTTGAGAGTAATTTTCAAGTAATCAAGTGGAGAAGAACGACTGTTTTTGATTTATAACGATTACTGTCTAATCACGGGTTACGTGTGTTTCAAGCATTTTCGATCCCTTTTATTTCAAAATTTCGGTTGGTTACCTGTATACATTTATTAGAAAATTATTAAACTTCGTTTGAGGATTCAAAGAACGTATACGTTCTTTACCCACTTTCAGTTTCATTAAATTGTACGGTCATTGTGTTCTTGCTACATTAAACTTGTTTTTTTATTGTTTTCCCCACGCCCACGCATCGTGTTAAAAATTTGGAGTGTTAGTTTCCAACTGAAAAAAAACAGGTCGAGAGTGTCGAGACTTGTAATTTGTACATAAATAGTATCAGAGAGAAACACCCTAGTATATTTTACGTCAAACGAAGCTGTAAGTGCCACGATCTCGAATTTTAAATGTTGTACTTATGTTTATAACTAGCTTGTTCATGTTATGAAGTATTTGCCAATAGTTGTTAGAAAATAATCAAATCGCTTTGTTTTCAAGAACAGCTGAGACAGTCATCATGCTGTACGATCCACATATTAATTGTCCGTTCGATGAGAGCCACAGGATCTTAAGATCACGTATGGCCTTTCATCTCACCAGATGTGCTAAGAACCATCCAGACGCTAAGAAAAAAACGTGTCCTTACGACGTTCGTCACCTTGTTGATCCCGTGGATTTTCAAGTGAGTCTTTGTGATTAAATTTGTGTTTGAACAATTTTATCGTTTTAATTTTTTAATGAAAATGTCTCTTCCTGATGAATTACACTTGCAGCACCATGTTGACACTTGTCCTGGGCGAGAATCTGTTTTGCATTTCGCTATGCATGATCGTGATGATCAAGACAAAACCATGAGTATTTTACCAGTGCCTACTTCTGGTACCATTGGAGCAGATGGTGTTCATTTATCAGAAAATTGGGACGAAGTGAGTGAAATTTTAACACATAATTTTTATTCCATTACTACTTGACCGTAATCTTTATCTGTTCTCAAATTCATAATTTGATAAACTGTGAATGTGACCTGACGATGTTAATAGCTTTTCTGCTTTTAAATCTTCAACATTTCAAATGATTTTATTGTATAGGATCAAGACGTAATCAGCTACAATCCATTAAAGAACATTTTGCAGAAACCAGTTGTTAGACAGTTGATTGGAGCTTCTAAATCAGAGAAGAGGAGATTTAGAGAATCAGAAAGACGGCGTCTGCAACAGCTTGGAAATGAACAAGAAATAAGGGAGAAACAGAAACGAGAAAAAGAAAAGGCTGCTGCGGTAATCAAAATGCATTTGTTCACACTGTTAATATTAGTTATTTAATAAACATGATTTTTCATTTTCTTTGTGATTTTTTAACAGCAAAGAGTCATTTCTGCAAAGTCCAAGGTTGAAACAGATCAATCAGAGAAGGTAACTAAGTGAAAAGTATATAAAATCGAAAAAAGTTATCAAATAATTATCTATTTTAGGAAACCGTTTTACGTCGGCCCAAAAAACAGTCTCAAGTTTTGGATCGATCTATCATTGTAGAGGAAGCAGAAGAAACAGCTGAAGTGTCAAATCAAGTAAAACCTCAGGTTATTTGCACTTTTATATTCTAAATATAACTACATTTTGTAATTTTGATTTTTAGAGATTTCAAATATTTACACTCAATTACTTTAATTTTAATTTTATATACATTGCATGAGTTACTTATTCTAATGATCGTATAAAATATAAATTTTCTCATTAACTCTAAATAATAACAACCCGAATTATTTTGAAATTAAAAAATATTTTTTGATTTAACGTTATAGATTGAAAAAAAAATTATTGAACCAGAAGCATCAGATAAACCTCAAGCAAATCAGTCAACTAGTGATGTGTTCAACGCAAGTCACGGAGCAAATGGTGCAATACCAAAAAGGAAGACATATAATAAAAAAGAATCGACCGAAAATGCATCTATGAACAAGCAGATCCATGAAATAAAGCCTGAGACTGCACCTAAAAAAGTTCCATTTAGTTATGCTGCTGCTCTTGGTCGTAATACCACAAGTGAAGAAAAGGTCAATACCACTTTAAACTCTTCATTTATGTCTTGCCATACACCAGACGTCAGTATTATAGATCAACTAAGTCAAGAAATGGATAGTCTTTTGACGACTGATAGAGACGATCTTGAGATCAGTCTGCTGGATGAAACAATTAGTGAAATGAAAAGTCAAAAGAAAAACGAAATTCCAAATGCAACAGAACAAAAAACTGCGGGGCAGAAAAGCAATTACTCAAAAAAGTAATCGGGGCGCTGCAAATTTAAATTCTCAATAACTTCAAAAATTTAATTGTCAAACATACCTTTTTTGGTAAATATATATGTATGTATTTATATATATATGCATACATATACAGTTCTTTTAAACTTGGAGAAACTTTTAATTTTTTTTGTTCAAAACCAGGTACGTTGTTTTAGTATTTGTTGCGTACGGAGAGAAGTACTTTTTTACTTTGAAATTTTGATGACTCATCACATTTGTTACATGCATATTAAAACGTTGAAAATATGTATAAATTTCACCCGAATTACTTTCAGTCAATTGATAAACCAGTGATCATCACATCTAATTAAAATCATGTAAAGCCTTTTTTTAAACCACTCTTGTAGGATAGTATAGTCAGACAACTCTGATATAGTATTATTAAGCATTGTTGTTGAAGTGATTGAACTTTTTTCTTTAAATATTAATGATTTTCTTCTTAGATTGTAAAAAGATAAAAATCAAAGAAAACAGATTATCAATGCATATAAACTTTATTTTGTATACTAAAAGTTATATAAATGATTAGTGAAAAATTATTTTTCAACTTGATTTATTATTATTAACTCGATTAAAAACACAGAGTCTCAGTATCTTTCTCCTACTCCGTGCCTGACACACTAGTCGCTGTGTTTTCAGTCGCTTTGAACTTGTGTTTTATCCTCATGTGATTTGTCATATACCTCTTTTGCCCAAATTTAACACCACACTTTGGACAGCTAAAAGGCTTCTCCGACGAGTGTGTGAGCTTGTGTCTGGTCAGCTCATTCTTTACCCCAAAAGCTTTACCGCAAATATCGCAGACGTGATTTTTCTCCTTAGTGTGGGTAGTTAGATGGCTAATCATCTGCTGCCTCCAGCGGAAAGGCTTTTTGCAATAGCTGCAGGAAAATGCGTACTCATCGCTGTGAATCTTGCTGTGCGTGTACAGTGACGCTTTTGTTGTAAATGTCTTCCGGCAAGAGTCGCAGATGTAGGGCCGCTCTCCCGTGTGTATCCTACGCATATATGTACAATACTAAACTAACGTGCTGCTTTTTTTACAGAATAATATTCAATATACTTATTAATAATCATGCTAACTTAATGATTATAAGTCAATAATTACCTACGGTGTTCCTGCATTGCAGTTTTCATAGCAAAGCAGCGACCGCATATATCGCAGGCGTGGTTCTTAATTCCCTGGTGAACGTGCTTAACGTGATAGTAGAGGCTGCCAGCCTGGTGAAATCCTCTGTGGCAAAGATGACAGATATAGGGTGTCTCGCCCGTATGCAGGCGCATGTGAATGACGTAGCTACTCCGACAGCTTATTCTTTTGTTGCACTGGGGGCACTCGAGATTGCTTGGAATTGGTATTTCATGAATTTTGCGAGGCTTACGAGGCTTGCGTGGCTTGCGTGCCCTTTTAGCAAAGAAAGCCTTTCTAATTTCATTCTCCGACGTGTCATCATTATCATCGTCGCTAACGCTAAAGTATTTGTCGTTCTCATCCTCATCAAAATATTTGTCTTTGATAGGTTCAAGTTTGATGTCAAAAGATGAGTTTTTCAAAATGTCCGAGCTTTTGGAATTTGCTGGATCAGTTTTAATTCTTTTCTCCAATTTTGGCTTGTTTTCCTTTTTTTTCAGCTCTACTTGGCATGTTATTTTGGTCGGAGACTTAACTGGTAACTGATTATCAGCTGATTTGTAATTATTCTTAGTTTGTGCTGCAGATGCTCTGCAAAGTTTTCGAACGTTTTTCAACTCGTCAGGCCATAAGTGCTCAAGTCTGAAACGACAAAAATTGGCATTTGAATGTTGAAACATTTGTAACTATGTAATAATGTTTAAACTCGATCATGAAAATTTATAATATTTTAGACAAAAGGCTTTCTTTCAAAAAAAGAAAAGTAAACATGAAAATAAGAACAGATAAAAAAAATATGTGTGGATATAAAAATAATGCAGTAGTAGAAGAAATATATCGTTGGACGTATGAATCAACTCTTTTTTAGTATATATTTTTAATAATCAACAAAAAATGATCGCAGTATTCACTGACTACTGAGGGAAAATTAATTTACAAAACAAGGTATTTCATGGAAATAGTTATTTATTTGCATTTGTACATTCGGCTATATACACGTTTCAAGTACACTTGTACATGCTTACTATTTTTTGTTCCTTTTTTTTTTCTTAATCGTATTTACATGTACATCTTTAAAAATCAGATAAATAAAGAACCAGAATAACAAAGAACTCTTAGAAACCGGGCAAGAAACCAACAAAACAAAGAATACAATTGTATCTTAAAAAAGTTCGAACCCCCTGATTATTATCAGGAGCTAGCATCCATGGCAATGAGCATCTCTTCGGCTTCATTTTTGTGACAAAGCCTGATGTGAGTCCTCAGGTACCTCGGCAACCAGAAGCTCATACCGCATCTCGAGCACAAGTACGGCCTCTCATCGAAGTGTATGGAGCGATGTCGATTGGCCTCACCCTTGGCCGAAAACAGCCTGCCGCAAACGTCGCAGTCGAAGGACTTGATGCCGGTGTGTATGGTCTCGTGCACTCTGAGCTTCTGTTTGCAACGGAAGGCCTTTTCGCAGTACTTGCAGGCATAGGGCCGGTGGTCCGTGTGGATTCGCTTGTGGACCCCCAGGAGATTGATCGAGCGAAAGAACTTGTGACAGACTTGACACTCGAAGGGTTTTTCCGCGGTATGAATCCGGCGATGCGAGTCACGTGTCGACTTGGCCGCAAATCTGACCTGGCAGATATCGCACTCGTAGCGTTTGATCTTTAGGTGAACTTCGTCGACGTGGCGCTTGACGTTCATTGCGGTGCGGAAGCTTTTGGAGCAGATGTGGCAGTTGACCGGGCGCTGATCCAAGTGGACGCGGATGTGTCGCATGAACCCGGCCTTGTTCGTAAACACCCGCTCGCAGTGCGGGCACTTGAAGCGCATCTTCTTGTCCACGTAGAACTGGGCGCGTCTGGTGATCTCCTCGTCCGGCAGCTCGAGCTCGTGGTTGCGAATATGGCAGACGAGATTGCCTCGCCGCCCAAAGGTTTTCCCACATGTGTTACATTCATAACGGATGGGGTTGGTCGAGCGGCGTGAGCTGTCCCCGTGCTTCTTCTTCAGATGGCGAATAAGCGAAAATTCTTCTGGGAACACGTCTTCGCAGACTCCACACATGTACGTGAATTGTCGATCCTTGGCGATCTGCTTTTTTCTGCAACTAAAGGTACGAAGGGAAGCCCTGGGTAGAATTCTCGTTTTTATTATCGACAGTCTGGTGCTGTTGTGTTGGCTGTGTTACGCACGCCTGTCGGAAAAGTTTTGTTTCACGACAAATACCATCCGAATTTTCAGAATAAACGAAAAAAATTTGCTCACGGTAAAGTGTATACATGCGAAGGTGCGCAAATTTTTACGAGTAGGTGTTCATACTTGTGACTCTATCCTACGAATTTGTACTCTCTTGACCGATCGTCGGGCAGCAAAAAATATTAATTGTATAAAAGCCTATCACAAATCACTATAATTCCTGATACGAAAGTAACGCCGAATTAAAAGCTCGGCGACCGCGCGGCGTGCTCAATTATTATCCTTGTGCTTCCTTTTCTTGTGCAGTTTCAGAAGTGTCCCAGAACCGAAGCAACCGCCGCAGACGTCGCATATGCACTTTTGTCCGGAATCGTGGCTCTGCCTGTGCCTGATGGCCGACGCTGAACTCCTGAAGCTCTTGCCGCAAACGTTGCAGCCGTAGGGCGCGAGGTCCGTATGGGTCAGTTCGTGCCTCTGCATGTCCTGCCTTCGTTTGAACGCCTTGTCGCAGAGCCTGCAACTGAACGCTATGTCCGACGAATGGAATCTCCTGTGCACGGAGAGCGAGGCGCGCTGGCGGAACCGCTTGCCGCAGACGCCACAGACGTGTGGCCTTTCGTTCGTGTGGGTCCGCTGGTGCTCGTCCCGGCCGATCTTGGTGGCCAGCTTGCGCTCGCAGAACTCGCACTTGTAATCCTTGATCTTCCTGTGGACCTCGCGCACGTGCCGCGTCAGGGACGAACTGGTGCTGAACCATTTGCCGCACAGGCCGCAGTTGCTCGTACGCTCCTGGGCGTGCACTCGTTGGTGGGCCGTGTAGTTGTACGCAGTGCTGAGGCGCTTTGGACACTCGGGGCACTGGTACATTGTGATCCCGTCGACGATGCACTTGGCGAGGGCTACTTCGGCCTTTCGCTCGGCCTCTGCCAGCACTCTCGACTTTAACGATGCCTCTTCCGACGGTCGGTCGTTGTGACACATTTCCGAGAGATCGCCTAGGTCTGAGGCTCTTATGAAGATGACATTGTTTTCTCCCACAGTCACATGCCTGGAATCAAACGACGTTACGGTTCGCCTTTTCATTCTCTCGCTCGGGGTGGTGGTGCGCTTTAATTGTGTTTTATAACGATTAAGCTATTTGATTTTTCCCCTTTTTTTTATCAGTGGGATGTATCTTATTTTCTTGTATGCGGTTTCCCAAGTGTTTTTTCCCTATCGTAGTTAATTGAAATCTGCATCTTTCCTCAGCCCCAACTCCAGCCTGAATCTCTTGAGACAAACGTTGCACTTGTCATTTTTCTTTCCAGCTCGCGTCGATACAAGACTCAGTAATTAGTATTTCCTACAAGGCTTTCTATTACAATAACTGGACTATAACGGAAAATCATTGACATAAGTTTTAACATGGACGTTTAAATACCTTGCCACAAGAATCTTAAGTAATGTCGCTCATTAGTATGAATACATCAGTGATTTGTTACGGTAAACATCGTATCATTATATGAGCACTACAAAATTTCTATTTACTAAGCTCTGTGTCAGGATTTTTTTTTTTAACGCAAGTCTACCCTTGAAAATCCTGTAAAACAGACGATATTTAACGTAACTCGATATAGCGTGCCTTTAAACGCACTACTGCAGTATACCTACAATTTTTGGTCACTACTATTACTGGGACTGATGTTTTTTGTGTATAATTAGTTGATTAATAATAGGTTGTAAAAGTTAACTGCGCAACACGGAAAATAACTTCACCTAAAGTAGTAACCAATAACGCAATGTTAAATTATGCTCAACAAACAAGTAATATTTGAACTGAACATAAGAAAAACTAAATTGGACAAACCTATGTACCAACGAATAAAATTGAATGCCACAAGAATTACAGTAAATTAAATTTAAACAAGAATGTGACATCCAATTTTACAATTTATTAATTTATTTCACATAAATTATTACTTTACACATCTACCAAAATACCTAGATTTAAGTTTTGCGTTATCTATCGAAAGCTTGAATTTACGCACCCTGCGACTGTGACCAGCTGGTATGGTCGTCACGTATTGGTAATCACCAGCTTGTATAAGGGAACTATCCCGTGAAGTTTGTGATGAATATATAAATGAATATGAAACATTATATTTACCTGTTTGAATCTAGATTATCTGGAACATCCGCATATTCCAGCACATCCGAGTTTTCTGGAAAATCTGGCATCTCCTCGATTTCTTCATCATTTTCATCCTTAAGTTGAATCTATAAAATACAATCGTTCAGAAAATTCACTTGGATGAATGAAAGCAAATTATTGAATTACCTGTGATTCATGATTGGTTGTTTCATCCCCCGATAAGGTCCCAACGTTTTTTTCTTCGGCATTTTCATAAATTTGTTCCTCGATAAACTTGAAAATTTGGCAGAAAAAATGCAATGAATAAAAAGTAAAAAAATATAATAACAAAACAATTGATAATTAATACCTCATCTTTAGCATTCAACTCATTTTGAAATTCAACAAGTCTTTCCTGGGCATGAAGGCAATTTTTAAATAAATCATGCCACGAGATTAAAGTTGCTGCACAATTATAACACACTTGAAGTGGCAGTGAATCTTCCTGGGATACCTAAAATATATGGTGTTCCATTAGATGATTGTGCATGATCATTGAAATATTTAAACTTACCGCGACAGGTAAGTAGTTTTCAATTTTGCTAAGCAAATCGTGCTCAAGTCCTTCATCACTGAAAATTGGCATAATGTTTGTACTAGCACTTGCACATATCCTGCAGAGTTCATCCCAGATTATTACGTTTTTTTCGTCTACAACAATTCCTTCAGTATTGTCTTCTTCTACTACAGCTAAATAAGACTCCTCGGGATCTTCCTGAATAGTTAAAAATTGTCCACCCTCACACTCTTTGGCTTCATTTCTGCCTTCGATATCCAAAAAGTATTCCATGGTCTTTATTTGTTCATTATTGTCTGTGATGACTTTAGAATTCTTCACAATGATGCCGTCAAGACTGACATCCTTTAAAACAGCTTCATTAATATTGGATGGTTTTTCCATATTATCTGTAAGTGATAATAATTATGCCTTAGGTTATTAAGTTACATAAATTGCACCATTTACTCATTTACTTTACTACCCACTAGTGAAGTTTATGAACGAAAACAAAAATTCTCGTAAAGTGGGGTTAGACTTACCGACTCCGTAAGTTGCGAGAAAATAAAGTCCTGCGCCGATATTACTCCAAGAACTTGCTGCACCACTGCCTGCACAATCTCGATTACATTTTAAAACAACGACAAAACGCACTAAAAATTTACAAAAGCTGTTCAATAGGATCTGAATGCAGAACGCACACAGTGTCCACACAGTTGCTTGTCCTAATCTCTGGCTTCATGGCTTGTCCACGCGCTCTCTGTCTCACTCACACTCGTGCAGTGGACAAAGAATCATTAACTGTTTTTTATCTCGAAATTTTGAGTGGGGAAAAAACAAAAGTACAAAAACCAAATCGATAGGAAATTTATCGCTCTACACGCTGGTATTTTTATTTTTCTTCTATCTATTGCCGTTTACGAGATATTTGCGAATAAAGTTTTTAACTCTATTTTTACGCTTATTAAACCAACTTTTAGAATTTTTTACTATTATTATCGTAATCTACGAGTTGGATATTGGATTACGTATAATATCAAAAACGACCCCTTTGGCTATAAAATTTTAGGTTCAGCGGATTTTCTATTCGACTGTCTGATGATAAAAAAGCAAACGCTACGAAAAGTGTCATCTCTCGGCCTCTAATGGTTTTTCGGGTTTTTCCGGTTTTTCGTAGAAGTTCAAACCTAACCCCGCCTTGACGTACAATGCGATGAAAGACCAGAAAGACATCTTTCATTCCCGCCGTTCCTGAATCCTGATCATCCTGATGTGATGGGGACAGATGGGGATTTCAAAGATAGGTAATTATGTGGCAGGGTATTTGGGGCTTGGGGTAGTAAAGTTTGGTCGTTCTCATACGTATCGGTGAAGCAGAGGAAGATACTTTTTTCTAAGAAGATTTAGAACTTAAGAATGAATAAGACAAAGAAAAGAGTTAAATTTCATTACGCTAACCCAATCACGTATTCAAAACATGGTCTCCTATTTCTGAGCGTAAGCATATAACCATATTATGTACTTATTAATCCACAAATTGTTGAACAATTATTGTACCCATATCAAAATGTTTACTCTTTTTACTGTATTATCTTGTAGATATTGGAAGAAAAAACTAAATCAAGCTGACATCAGCATAATCAGTCACATTTTTACACTAAATCCAAACAATAGGTACTTCGATACATATAAAGTGAGTTTATACTTGGTACAGTCATGCTATCAATAGTATCCCTTTGAAAAACATACAATGTAAATAAATTGGAAAAATTAAATTGTTGTTTTCCAGATGATAAGCATAAACGATTTCGCTAATCATTGTATGTTACATCACTGATCACAGTACTTAGATACTCACATCAGTAACTGCATGCAGGTAACGAGTTTGTAAAGATTCGACTTGGAGTCGTGCAGCTGCAGCTAGCTTGATCTACTGATCCCAGATCCATGCTGCAGACAAGTTTTTATACACCTACATGCGGTAAGTTGTAAATTTAATTTAATTGTGTTTTGGGGTTGCACAAGCTCGAGTGCAAATTCACAAGAATCACATATCTTGCTAAAATGCAAGTAGGTATTAATTCAAGGAAGAAATACACTATGTGCTAACAAAATCTTTTTTATGTTAAATAACGTATTCACTTATCCTCGAGCTTATCCTCAATATACTTATGCAGAGCTTTTACATTTTTGGAGTAGATATCGAGAATCAGTTTAATGAAACAATTATTCCTTGCAAAAATGTTGTTAATGTGAGGGAAATATGTATGCAATTCTCAAAACAGCGAGGAATATATCCTATAAAAATTGAATTGTCATTAAGAGTCTTGGACCTTGACTGTTCAACCTAACAAGTTTAACAAGGTCTCCAGCTTACTTATAATTTTGTATCTAGAAAAAATTAAAATCAAAAAAGAAAGATACAATAATTTTTCTGCAATACAAGAGTAAACTAATAGAAGCACTCCCAATCAATTATAATTGTTTGGTGTAAGATTGATAATGACGTTACACCAATTTTATGCATTGTACAGGCAGTTACTGGGTTAGTTATAAATGCTCATCATATTAGATAATTCATACTTACATGGCATGCATTGTCTTGCTTTGCTTGTTGGTTCCTTTTTTCATTTAACATACACTGTATATGTGTGACACTAAAAGATACCGCACTTTAGTGGGGGGATAGGGGGTGGATCAGACGTCTAGCTAGATAGCTGTCGGTAAGAAGTAGGCGTTAGTCCCGGCCCCGGCCCCGTAGTTTCTTGTGCACGTATTTGTGTATACGTATAAACCCAACATTCATAGGAATTGTAACATGGCTGTCGAAACTTCGGAGAAACACCGGCCTACGAATCGAACCTCGCGCTGGACTTGAAATAAATCGTTCGCTGAGAGCGTGACTCTGAAAAATGGCTTTTCTTCTTAAATAATAGTTTTTTTGTGTAAGTTATGGCTCCTCTGAGCTCTGCAACTGTCTAGTTTCTACTCAAGTTTCTATTTTCTATCCAAGTATTTTTATCCTACACAGTACGATTTGTTAGATTTTTTTACGAGCCTTTTCAATAACCATTCAATGATTCTTATCTTTTTAAAAACTACGTTTTCGTCTGACAATGCATGGTGATCGTTGAAATCGACAAAATCAGTATCTTACAAGTACACCTAAAGTATAATCGAAGATCCGTGTTACGATGAACTAGTAAGATAGCATAAGCTTTTTTTCTCCCTGGATATTTTTCTTGCCGAGGGCGCAAAGTGCAATTTTGCGCCCGTGGGCACACTTTGGGCCCACGAAAATACTTTTCCGTCTTCTAACCTCAAAATAGCACTTTCACCGCTTGATTTTGGGTTATCAGACGGAAAAATAGTATTCGAAACTCGTGCGTAAAGGC
>JAPYYV010002220.1:0-95160 GCA_030522625.1 Copidosoma aretas | reverse complement strand
GCGAAAAACAGCTCGCGGGTCAACAAACAAAATCGGCGCGCACGTGCCGAGGGAGCATCGCCGTCAGCTCTGTACGTCCGGGGATCTGTTATTGTTCGCGGCCGACCGTTTGGGTTTGACGGGAAAAAAGAAACGGCGTTAAGACAAGGCACGCGAGATTCGGGACTCTTTCGTTGCGCGAACGAAAAGAAAAAAGGGAAAGAATCATCGCGCGATCGATTTTTCACTCTCTCCCCGTGCGTGCGTAATAATGTGCATCATCGTTGTCATTGTAACACCGGGTTCCACGCGCGCGCGTTCACAACGATGTCGGCCGATCGCCGGCGGTTGGATCATTATTTTCCGAGGAGGAGAAACCTCATCGTTATGAGGGGAGGGGCGCCTCGGTTGCGTTGCGAAATTCTTTGAATCGCTCCAAAAACGCGAAGAGAGAGAGAGAGAGAGAGCGCCCCCGACGCATCGCGTGCACTCTGCAGGGAAAGGGGAAAAATTGCACTTGCCGATCCTCCGTGTTTCGGCGTCCCCCCCCCCATGTACCGGTAAAGTGTTTTGTAACAGGTTACGAGATCTCGTTATTTTCGGCGCGGAGCGTTTGACTTTCAATGAGGATGCATGGATGTATTAGCGTCCGCGTCGATCGGCTCGAAGTCTTCATTTGCATGGCGCGCGCGATTTTATGAATGAGCCGGGAAACGGAGACTATATTTATGTGAGTACAGCGCGCGCGCGAATACATCGCGTTCTTTGCTTAATAATGTACATATGTATATGTTTGTGAGACTAATCGGATGATGAAAATACGAGTGTTTGCGGATACTAACTTGTATGTCGGAGCAAGGAAACAAAATTTAAAAAAATCAACGCGTACGTTGACTCGCGCGTGAGATTTCATGCACATTGTGCGGAAGCACACATTGTTGGAGCGTACTGATTACCGATCGAGCTGATTATCGTTGCCGTTTGCGCAAACCGTTCAGTTAGATAAGAAGTTTTTGACGACGAAGGTTGAAAAAAAAAGTGGCCCAACAAACAAATCAAATTCCACGAATCACTCATCATTGCCTGATGCGGTGCAAAACAAGCGCAAAATTGGCAGCGCGCGCCGTTGCTCGGGAAAACATTTCGAGGCGTTTGGCCGCGCTCGGAGCCGTCGTGCTTCATACACTCGCAACGCCGACTGAAAGTTAAATGCAATAGAAAGTATGCTAACAAGCCGCGGAGAAGAAAAAAGCTTTCCCTTCGGGAAAATCGGCAAATCGCAAGATCCACCGGATATATACGTCGAAATACCTGCGATCAATCGGAGAGTCCAGCTCCCCCTGATCGCAATGGCCCGCCCCTTGTTTTCGAGAATCGTCGTGATGGAAAAATCAGCCGAGAGAATCAAAGTTCGCTCGAACGGAATCCCCGTGAAAAACGAAGCGCGCCACTCGTGTATGGACATATTGTACCCTACGCAACGCTCACCGGCTAAATTTGCGATACGGAAAAAAAAAAAAACAAAAAAACAAAGTATAGGCAGGCGTACCTGTTACGTAAGCGTAGGGCCGAAAATATCTGCCATCCGAGCGTCGAGCACGAGTTTAAACAAGTGGCCGAGGAGAGGAGGAGGCGCGGACCAGCGCTCTCATGTCCCCGTCGATCGTTGGATCGGTGTACTTCTCGCAGCTGAAGTAGCGCGGCACCCGATCTTTGCGCACGGGCGCGGGGGGGGGGGGGACCCCCCGCACCTTTTTTTTTTTTTTTCCCCCGTCTTTCCAGGGGAAACAAAGGGGGGGGGGAAAAAAAAGGAATAAGTCGGGGAGGGAAAGAGCGGTCGATGAACAATACGTGTCGCGTCGCGCCGGCCTCGCGGAAGGAGTGGGCGAGGAAGGGCCGAGCGTTCGATCGAAGCGTCGCGTTGAGACTGATCGGAATCGGACGTCGAAGGAGCGCCGCCGCCGCGACCGCGCCGCGACTGGACTTTCTTAAGAAGCGATTGCTGCGTTGGGTGGGCTCTTTCTCTCTCTCTTCTCTGATGGCATGCGCCGCGGCGTGTACGCACGCTGCTTGAGATATTATAAAGTGCTTTATACACATGTATATGTACTCGTATACCGACTCGGTGCGCGCAACGCGAAAAACGATACGCTCGAGGTATGAATTCGCTGTTGTTTGTCATCCCCCCCCCCCCTTTTCCGATACAGCGATAGATAGATGAGCATATTTGTCGGCACGCGAGCGCGGATGTCATACGCTTGATATATATTCATTGTATTATGTGCACGTGCAGGATTAAACGATCCGTCAAACCCTTGGTCCGTCTGTCGCGTATACATATGGATCTTGAACTTGCGCGTTGTTTTATTTACCAATCGTGATTTTTATCTTTGTTTGATTTTATTATTTGCCGCTGTTTATCAACGTACTGCGCGCGCGCTTGTGCCACGCGAGCTATACACGAGTGTGCAGTGAATAGAAGTAGTTTTCGGCGAAAATGTGCATCTCTCGCTTTTGCGCATGGCCTCGATAACCCTGATGCATCGTGTCACTTTTTTATTTAACCAGTGGTGGCAACCGATACCTCAACTGGAAAACTATCTTCACCCATCCGACCGAAACATTTTTGATTCGGCTGAAATTTGTTTAAGCGTTTTGCATCGAAAACAAAGAGATACGTGATCAGGGATTTTTTTTTTACGTATTTTGAAAAATAAAGGTGACCGAAAATTTAAGAAATTGATGATTTTTGGCTTGAAGACTCACTTTCAAAAATTTATAACTCCGGTTCTGTTTGAGCTAGACACTCAATTTTATTTTTTTTTAATTGTAAAAGTATTGAAACGAATTCGTATTGGTATAAACAATTTGAATGTTCAATCGATGTTTAACAATAGGGACCTTGCATGAAATTTTTTCTGAATTCCATTAAAAATATTTGACACGAATTTTTTCATTTTGCGTGTTAAAGTTACGCGTGACGTCATAATAACATACGATATATGCGCTGATTTTACATCATTATGACGTATTTCACCCCCACTCCTAAACTTTGATTTGCTCTATCTCCGTCATTTTTGGTTTGTATGAAAAAAGAAAAAATACGTGTCCAATATTTTTGGACAATCTACCTGACGGACCAAATGGAATTTTTCATGCAAGGTCCCTATTGCCCCCACCTTTTAGCGAGTTTTTAATATTACCATCGTACTATACGTCAAATTTCCCATTCAGTACGTAATTTTTTTCGACGGGGAATTAGATAATTTGTGTAGAGCGGCACTTGGTATCGGCGCGCGGATTTTACTTCACGCCTCAATCTCTTAAACTCTACTTATATCGTTTTTCTCTGTCATACAAATTATCATTTGACATTTTCTATTGAATAATAATTCTTTTTGATCACCTCTATTTTAAAAACACATGTCTCTTTTTTTTCGATGTAGAACTCATGAAAAAAAATATCAGCCAAATAAAAAATGTCGGTCAATTTTTGTCCAAATCCGTCCGGTTTGTAAAAGAACGCCCCTCGATAATGAAAACAATTTGAATTAATCAAAACGGGAGGAGAACTCTGTCATCGTCGACGAAAGATACCTATGCTCAATGATATTGACAAGAAACCCTTTGCTCGTACAACACATGCAACCAACTATTCGGCCTTGTTTGAAACCATCTATCCTATATGTACTGCAATACAAAGTCATCAGCATAAATTAACGGTTCTCCCCGCGGACTCCTCCTTCCACCGGCATGTACAGTCATTATCATCATCATCATAATCAGAGAGCCGAACCGTCATAAAAAAGAAATGAATAACCATCGCGGTTGGCGATGTGGTAAAAAATAGGAAAAAATCATCGGGTAAAAAAAAGGAAGGCAGCTGCGGGAGCGTACAAAAGAAGAGCGGGCAACTTCACTGGCGCAATAGCACGTGCTGGACACCGGCAGCAGTGCGCACACCACGGGTATATATAATAAATATAAGGTATATTTTGTATGTACATACATACATGCGAGGCGCGCCAACAGGTCTTCTTATATACAATAATGATTATTATCGGCGAGAGGCATATTGCGCAATAATTATGCTAGCTGCTGAGTATATATAATATACGTATACACGCACGAGCCTAAATGTATGTACATAGGTGCGTGAGACCCTCTATCTCTCTCTCTCTCTCTCTTTTTCCTCCTCTCCTATATCCATCAGGAGGCGGTGCACGGGTGCACCTTTTTTTCGCTCTCCTCCAGAACGGTACAGGTATACATTACAGCATAGCCGAGTGTTTCGACACCTGCAGCATATACCTCGATCGCTGCGTTCATCGTCTCGTGAGTAAGTACCATGTACCACCTATGTATACCTAGGAGTGCGAACATGCACGCACTACTTATATGACATGCATTGTTATTATGATAGAAGAAGTGCAGCATACGGATGCGCCAATGCCATGACTAAGTACATAACATGCTGCTGCAGAGTGTCGCACGTTGCGCGTGACAGTGCGGGAGAGAAAACGCGCATCAATTAAATACATATATATGGGCCATTTCACGAACAACGGGATCTTTTGGTGTGTGAAATAGGATCTAAGAGGATTTTCAAAATTTTGTGTTTGGAATTTTTTTAGAAAACACATGTTAATTAAAGTCAGATTTATTAATTTTAGCCTATTTTTTCCATTTTACGGCCACGGCAAATCATTCTTTGATTTGATTTCAAAAGGGCTGTTCAGAAACAATTGGTTCACCCTGTTCAATAGACATTTTGTTTCAAAAGAATCAAATGCGTTGTTTATAAACGTAGGCTTCATGAAATATCGCATTTTTTGTGATTTGGCCCATGTACGTAATTAAAAACTACTCTGTTTAAATATCGAGTATTGGTAATGGCATTGGTTGTCAACTATTCGTCTACGTTTATTAATATATTCATGCTTAAATCATATAATAATATAACTGAATATAAAGATATTATTATAAGACCTATTATTTGATTACATTATACACGTACACGTTATCAAAAACTACTTTATTTTAGTTATAAGTACAAGATAAGTCTACTCACGAAACGTAATCTCCGTATTTCTCAATCCGCTGTTGATCGCTCACTGCACCGTATAATACGTGTTCACTCGACGAATGGCTGGATCACACTGTGCCATTAGTCAGCTGAGTGAGTCAGTGGACTCAGTGGTCACTGTGACCTACACTGAAAAAACTATGGGCCATAGCAGCAGCCACGACTTTGTGGAAGTGACGAACTCCCGTGCGTGGCGCACAGGCAGCACTGTAGGGCAGCGCCATAGGTTTTCCATAGTACGTACCACTGCGGCCGAGCGATGAGCTCACCGTGGCACTCAACGACTTTACTGTGAAGGAAGTATGCTCTCACATGCAGTGGCTGCTGCCGACCATAGTTTTTTCAGTGTAGCTAAGCTGCGCACTCTACACTGCGCAATGAGCTGCGCATCTCGCCAGATGCTTCGTGAACAGTGTGAATTAGTCATTCCTCGAGTGTGAGCGATCATCAACAGAGTGAGAAAAATGGAAATTATGTTTCGTGAGAAGATTTATCTTACACTTGAAACTTCAATAGAGTAGTTTTTAATAACGTATACGTGTATAATATAATTTTTTAATTTAACAAGCAATACAAGTACCATAATCATTTCACAATATATAATATACATGAATCATTTCACAAAAAACCGTATAAATTCATGTATGAAATAGAATTTAAAAAAATTTAGTGTTTAGAATTTATTTATTATTTTTTCTACGATATGTGAGGTGCAAACTAGCTGGAAACTTTTTGGATTAGCTCTATTGTCATTTGTAGAAAACACATATTAATTTGAATGGGATTTTTTTTTTAATTCAAAAAAGCATGACGGTAATGGCATTTTGGCCTGTTTTTTCCATCCTACGTCCACGGCAAATATTTTTTCGACTTGATTTCAAAAGGGCTATCGAGAGAAAAAATATTGTACACTGTTTAATAAAAGTTTTGGCTCAAAATAATAAAATGCATTGTTTGTAAACATAGGCTTCATGAAGTGTCGCAGTTTTTGTGAAATGACCCATGTATGTATATGGGTACCGAGACTATACCGAGTCGCGCTTCACTTTGAGGCGCACATTCGCAAGCGGCGAACGCATTCTTCGGGTCTCTCTAATGCACAGGTGCGTATTATACTTATATACGCATGTGCATACGCATATACTTATATGTGTACGCGTAGTGCGTACCTGTTCGTATTATTAATACAAAAGAGAAAAAGGAGAAAAAGAATAATATGCAGGCACGCGAGCGCGAGCGCGCCTTCGCTCTTTTACTTTTCGTAATAAGTAAGTAAGTAGGTATACTATACGAGGCAGCGGCGCGCGCCAAAGTGAGTATACATAGAAGTAGGTACGCGATGGAAAAAAAGTCGCTTTCCTTGCCACATTTACAGCCTACCTTCTGTAAAGTACTCAAACAACTTATGGCACTTGTGTTGTCGCACACATGCTTCCATGTATACCATCAAGTGCGTATATATCTCCTAATTCCTAATGCTGCGTGAATACTAGGGGCGCGTTTTTCTTCACGTTATTGCTCTTTTTTTTTCTTCTTTTTACCGCGCAATTATATGCTACGATGCGTATATATACGGGAATCCGAGGGAATCGGTAGACTGTGTAATACCATTTCACTGGAAATAATCGAAACAAACAGTTTTTTGCGCGTTGCGAGAAACTTGTTTTTTTTTGCTCCGTACAATGCGGTTGCAAAGATGATTCGTTTGATTTGCGTGACGGTGATTAGGTACCTAAATTATAGGTATTTGTGTAAGTGGTAAAAGCCACCCCGTAATATGCAAATTGAGTTTCGTCAATGGATTCGCGTGCACGTATAATCTTACATTACTCAATGATTCATAATTCAATTCCCATATCGGTGGCAACCAAGTCCCGAGTATATATATTATCGTGTGTACAACGAGGTGTACAAGCTCTGTTTCGCGGGACCATCAGGAGTGCAGGCAATTTAGGTACGGAATTTTCCATGTGTACTTACCTGCAAAAAAAGCAGGTATCGAATCATACATATACTCTTGGTCTCATCTTGCTTTTTTTACCAAACAGAGCAAAAGCAAATATGGCATGTACATATTGGTTGTGTGTAGTGCATAAGAAAAACTTTGGCCATTTAGTGATGAAAAACATAAATTTTGGTTATCTGCATAATACGGCCTGCTTATCATTGCTGATTTGCAAACTGTAGCATTTGTTACTGCATTTCTTTATTGCCAGACCCATGTTGACATAAATCATTCGCTGATTTATGTATGTACCGGTTCCGGTTGGTACGTGTTCAAGTACACGTGCGCACATGTCTGAAATGAAACGGTTAAAAGGTTTCAAATCGGAACAGATGAAAACGTTACAAAATTCGGCTTATTTGCGAAAAATAAACTTCTTTCATGATTTGTTCTATGCGAAAGAAAAGTCATATGCATGGATATTTTTCATCAAACCCCATTATTTACGAGTAAAAAATTTGCAAAACTCGAAAAAAAAATTGAATTTTTCAACGAATACTTCAAACTTTGAGAATGTTTTGGTCGAAAACTTTATGTCGATTTTAAAGAAAAATGTTTAAAAGCATTTTCTTTTGGTTTAAAAAAAGAAAAAAAATGTTTTTTTTTTTTTTTTATTAAAAGTGTCGGAGTTACAAATTTTCTTGTAAACCGACGAACAACCTTATTCCGCACAAAATATTCATTTTCCCGTTTAATCGCCAATCGTTTTGAACTAATACATAATGAAAAAATTTCATTCCGCGAAATCGAGAATTCGCGCTACCCCTTCGCGAGACTCTGCATGCGCGCGTTGTATGTATGCGTAAATTAATTGCCAACGGGTTCGCCATCATACCCAGCAGACACGCGCGTGCACCGAAACAGGCGAGAGAAAAGATCGAGGGGGAGAACAAAAAAATGTTGCCGATACATATAAATATATATGCAGCCCGCACTATCCATACATGCAGACGCACCTCTCGCACTTAAGGCGGCTGCTCGGACAGGTATATATATTCACGGGTCGTAGGTATATATGATTCTTCCATCGGAGCGTTTGCATAATATTAAAGTTACGAATCTCTCCTTCGCGGGTGGTTCTTTTGATAACGAAACGTACGTGTGTGAATGTTTTTTTACGGGCACATATTTTATGCATTCGTGCGGTATTCCTGCGCGAGCGGAGATTGTTACATCACGACGATCCGAAAGTTTCACATGTAAATTCGGGTCTCAATTAATCGTGCATTTTATAATGTCCATACGTAATATACATATGCAGAATATGTTATACGCATGGAAAAAGAGAGAGGGATTACAAGTACGTTACAAATTTCAGCATTGCATAAACCATCGCGTAAATGAACATCCACTAATAAGTATACATAGTTGCTGCGTTCAAATAGTTCTACCTAGAAATCAATGTTATCCAATAAGAAGGCAAAAAACGGAGACAAAAGGGGCACAATAATAATACGCAACGCGAGGAGGAGGAGAAAATTTCGAGCGCCGCCGCGTCACGCGAGTCGGGTTGTTGACTGCGCGACGCGATACTATATATATGTATATGTCACACACTTTTATTCCGCGGGAGGTCTAATCACTTTAGTGTTGACAAGGTCGAGGTCCGCACGCGGCCGATTTATTTAACGGTCGTCGTTGTCGTCGTCACGCGAAATTCACGAGGTTCGACCAATTTTAGCGTATAGTCTATTCACTGATGTATATATATAGGTGTATAAACATGTATACAGCAATTGAACGGCGGCCGCGGAGCCGTCTGATGATGATACACAAACGCGGGTTTGTGTACATTATTACAATGGCCAATTGAACGCGACCGCGAGGAGGCCTTCGCTGTATATCGCATTTCTCCGGCACTCTCGTCGTCGTCGATAATTTTATTATTGCCGCGGCTCGCGAGCTATCTTCTTATTCATCTTCCGATGTTGCGGACACGCGGCTCTAATCACCCTTCAAGTTCGCCGAGACATATAGTTCCACGAATCCACGACCGCGTCCTTCCTTCGGGTCCATAATGGGAATCACGCGTTTTTCAATTTTCGTTTCGCGCAGGACGAGTACGGATGAGTTATCGGTGGACTCCCGGAAGACTTTTGACGTCTCGATCCTTGAAGTCTAAAACCGGCTTGATGGCATGAATAAATGTATTTCAAGCCTTTAATGGTAGAAATTAATTGAATCGATTGCAGTCAAGTGTGTTTCATTCTTACGAATCTTTGATGAATACAAAAGATATCGAGACTGCGCGTCCTCGAGCAAATTTAAACTCCACAAGTCCGTGAGCGAATTTTGATTGATTGAGAAAAATGGAGAAGCTCTCGATTATCATACTACATGCGAGTTCAAATATATGTTGAAAAAACGGGTTCAGGATGGTTAAAAATATACAGAACGGACGGACGGGGCAAGAGAGCCCGCAGTTCTCACGCAAGGACTCATCTTTCTTTTTTTGGACGGAATTTAATTTACACACTTTTAAAAATAGTCGCCTTGAAAATTATGATAGCAAAGTTGTGAAATCTGCGGAGGAGCCCGACGCGTGTTTTCATAATCGCAAATATATACATGATATGCATACTTGGTGTTGTTTTACTTTCTTTGCTTTTCGGAATTTTTACGCTTCGTACAATAAATATGACAAACAGCTTTTCCAACAGACGCCTCATGATAACAAATTTGTTGTACGCCAGAAATGTGTAGACGAGATGATCGTTCTGATAAATTGATAATGATGTATGAATTTAAGTTAGTAGTCGAGAGTACAATGATTTCTTTATGATTCTGAGAATACGTTTCGAAAGGTACCATCTACGCATATGGTCAATATATTTCATAGACAACACTGTATTCTAGACATTTGTATCTAAATTTTAGCATGAAAAGAATGCGACACACATTTTTATAAACGTGTGTCTATATGATGTAATTATAAACATACAAAATTTTGGGGAATTCCAGCAATTAATTTTTTGTGATGCAAAACTAAAGTAAACTCTGTGACAATATGATACGACTGCATGACAGCTGCAAGGGTGATGGATTAATTGATAATATGATTTATTATGACACAAAGATAAAATATTACAGTCAGTACGGAACAAAAGTTTGAGTAATATTTTTGTCATTCAAGTATCCTTTGTGTTCGATTATGTTATGGGTCTTTTTACACCTGTATAAAATTGAAAAAAAATTTGTTTTTTTGTTCATAGAAGTCAGATTGATAAATAATATGAGCACATAATTGAGTTAAAACAGGGTTCAAAACATTATATTCACTTTTATTATTTCGTCACAAGCTGCCTTTCGTAAATTTCAATTTTAACAAGTTGTAAAATTTCATTTAAAATCTAAAAGATTCATTGAAACATTTACCGATGCCCATCAAAGTTCCATTAAGTTTCACGGATGCAGTAATATCAAACCCTTGTATGAGACAACTCCTACTATCACAGGTTTCGACGACTGTATTTCCAATGCTTCAAAGTTAATCTCAATGGATATTTTAGTGTCGGGTAATATGATTAGATCAAATTTTTTTTTATTATATATTTTGTGTATATTACAGCTTCACTTTTTAATACCAATTACATAATTTCTACAGTTTTTATTTAGCTCACGAAACGACCAACACCATCGTTTAATTGAAAGTAGGTTAATAACTGAATTCGTAATTAACCGAGTAGGGATATGTATCAGAGCAACGATTGTTATCATTAAATAATCATGCAAAAGCTCAATCAAAAAGTTTCAGCACGCGTCGGGCTTTTTTTCACAAGGAACGTTTTTTCTTATTTCTCACGATACGTTTTACAAATCGGTAAAATCGGCTATTTTTAGAGTAACCTGTCAATACGAAGGATTATTGTAATTTGCGAGGCTAGTTTTAACGGTTGACAGAAAAAAGAGAAAAAAAATTAAAATGCAAATACCGAATCGAAAGTTTTTTTTTGTCTCTTCGGTGCGGCTTTAGTTTTATGCAAGAACTTTTAAAACGACCAGACACACATTTTGGGTGGCAATGAAATTTTAGTGTCGCCCGAAGGCAAAGAAGAGAGCCCGAGACACAGAATCGTGCGTGCGGTTTTGCAAATTTTCTCGCGCAAAAAATACTTCCCCGCATTTTACTCGCCCGGTGGGGGGGGTGGTTTTGAGTGGGCTTGAATTTTCTCCCCCCCCCCCCCCCCCCTCCACGTCTTTGTAGGTGCAGTCACAATTGTTCATGCGGAGAATCGCGCGGTTAAGTATGCGTTGTGCGTTACTCTCGTGTAATCGCAGGCACGAGACCATCACCATACGGAGATTCAAAGAAGAGAAGCCTTTTGTTATGCCGTCTGTCTTGGCATATATTATATGCAAATGCCGATTTAGCTTCAATGCGCCTCTTGTGTGTATACACTATGTGTTTATTTACATACATATATACATACATACACGCGAGACGTATTATATTATGTATAAGCCGTCACAACCTTTGTTTTAAAGAATCTCATAGACATTTTTCATTTTTTTCAAAAAAACACCATAACAGCGAAAGTAATATTTATATATTTTAACTGCTTAACTTCACTGATTTCATATTGCGATTAAATGCGATCCATTACTTGTAATTAAATAAAGTAGCTGGATAAATGAATAAAATAGAAAATATGCATGAAATCGTTTTCTCATCTATTATCTGAAGAATTCATAGTTCTCGGTGAAAAACTGAATTAATGTACGTTATTCACTTCAAATCAAGCATTGAACATTACGTTCCCGAAAAATTGTCTCACCACACCTATACAACTTTTACTTTACGTTGTACTCCAAGCTGGAATGTATTTTCGATCGTAGATGCGTATTATTTGGCGAGTCATGCGAATTTTCATGAAAAAATCCTCTTGCGAGGTAACCGAAGAACACTACTCCTAAATCAGCTCGATACGCTTTTACAGCGCTTTCTTTCTCTCTTTTTCCTTTCAACTCGCAAGACCATAAAACTTAAAGCCATTAACGGAGCTATTAAACGCCTATCTGCAGCTCCTATAAATCCATTATATCCTACGGCAGAAGTAATTTAATTTCGAAGTTTCAAATGCTACTTTCGGAAAAAGAGTCATGCCGTGAGTTTGTTGTTCTATCCTCTCGAAAGACAATGGCATCAATTTCACTGAAAGGAAGGAAGATCAAAAGAGATCCGTTCGAGCGGCTGCGGGACTGACGGGGAGAAGGAAAACTCTTAGCTCTCGCGATGTGTATGCATATATATATGCACGCGCGCCTGTTTATTTTGCTGATGCAGCAGACTAGACCTTGGGAGAGAAAGCTACACCGAGATGCTACGTCGATATACACCTTCTATTATAATCGCGTTTGGACAAGAGGATATTAAATGTTATTTGGTTTTTTTTTTTTTTAACTCGAAACATTTATTTTTTACTTCAAGGGGAAACAGCAGAAATGTAAGTACGCCGGTTACAATGATTTTTTCATACAGTTGAAAAGGTTCCACGAGCGCAGAGTTTGCGCATGAAACGCATGCTAATGCGCGCGTTCTGCAGCCTCGTCGGACTTTGAAAAATGTGTGCACGGTTTCAGTATGTTATATTATTTACATTTTTACCCACCGCGAAAGGAATTTCTCGTTATCCTTCGTGTGTAACGCAAGTGCTGGCGCCTGATAGTAAAAACGTAGACCATACAATCATTCGAATATTTCAAATATTACACTCCGTGCGTATACGGCGTCATCGTTCGATATCGAACTTGCGTAAAGCTAACATTTATACAACGAGTATTGGAAATATAAAAGAATTCCTTGAAACGAACCGATGATTGACGATCGAACCAAGATCCAGCTAAAATGGCAAAAAAAGGAAAATAACAAAAAAATGGTAAGTACATCGTTTGGCGCCAAGTCGTTAATATTGTGAACGGGCTGTTGCTCGCATCGGTATTATCTATCAAAAACGTGCGCGTATGCATAATATAATTAGTACCTCTTTAGCTCGGCTGTGTATGCTTGGGTTATACGAGCAGGATTGTGTGAACGTCAAGAACATTTTTCGTCTCATTTGACACAATTTTGCCCGACAATTAATTTTACGATGACTCCGTCGAAGAGCCGAAATTTCGTTTGCGATGGGCATGCATGGTTCGAGGTGAAGATATATCGATCACGGGCAAAAAAACAAATCTGCCGAACCCACGTATGGTTTTACACCGGGGAATTTCCATGTTTTTACGAATTCCGCGGGTATACGAACGAGTAACATGTACACGCGCGTCCCCGTGAAACATTGTAAGCGTCAGAGAGTAGTTCGTGAAAAGCATACGGTACACTCGGACCGACCGGGGTTCACTTTTTTTTCCTTCACATTTTTTTTTTTTTTTTTCCCCCGAGTTGTTACAATATTGGCAAAAAAAGTTTTTTTTTTTTTTTTTGTGAAGGACCGATTCTCCGAAAGAGACGCTGACCGCGTCGGCTTGGTGTGTTTGCACGGCACTGTCCCTTTCGTTTGGCGCGCGAGAGTGTTAACTACGACGTAAACAAAGTAATACGGGAAAATTAAAAATAATTCGCTCCCACAAGGTTCTTCGCGGCGTCGAGGTGGCTTTGATGTTCTCATTAGCACTTTGAGAATCGAAGGTAATTTTGACAAAACTCGCGCTCGTCCATTGATATCGTATTTCAATGATGAAACCGTGTTTAACCGGCTGTGGCACTGAACTAAAGTTATTGGTAAAATATTTTTCAAGATTTAGTTGTACTACTGAAAACGAATGATTTTTCTATATTTTTGATGAAAAGCCAAAAATTTTACAGGTTATTTTGAAAAAATGATTACCCCAACTCAAAAACTCTCTAAGGTGGTTCTAGTGTGAGTTATTGGACGGTTATACCTAATTCAAAGACATTTTTTTTAAATTGTCTACTTTCTCGCAGTTTTAATGTCAAACGTTTAAGTTCAGCAACCTTTGAACCTGTTCAATTTTACCAACCCTTTGTAATTTTGGGGATGAGGTTAATATTGTTGATTTAGAATCATAACAAATACTCTTACGTCACAGAAATTACAACAAGTACAAGAAAATTTGTCCAAAAAGCAAAAATGTAAGAAAAATGCTTGCATTGTTATACATAGATCTGCTAAAAGCATGGAAACTATTATAAAAACGGCAGGTTATTACGCAGAGAAGGGCTTTTTCCGATCTTTTGTTATACGACCTGTAATAACATTTCCCAAGTCAATATTTTTTTGGAAAACAATCGTAAAAAAATTGTTGATTGATGCAAATACGTCAGCAAAGTAGTCACCTATAAGGAAACGCGTTGACATGTGCGTAATAAAAGTGTATATCTTGAGGAAAACGGACAAATCTTCGTAAAATCCGACCTACTATTGTATTGCAGTATTTACAACTGATACATTGAATTTTACCATTTTTGTAAGAAAATAACCACATGATGCATCAACTACTACACGTTAGGAATGTGTGTACGTAATTTGAGGTCGGAAGATTCAATACAAAAAATTTTAGAAGTATTTTAGTGAAAAGTGTGTATTGCACCACATGTTTGAGACTATTTTTTTAGATCATCATAAAGTAGTCGTCATCAGCTATTCAGAACTGTACAAACTTCAATACTGCTCATCATTTATCATGACAATCATAGAACTTCAATTTTTTTTTCAACAAAGCATGTGCCAAAATTTATAGCGTTTGGATACGTATACAAAGAGCTATGCGTCATCGAAAACTTTGGTAAAAAAACACACATCATAGTTCGTCGTGGTAATTCATCAAAAATTACTATCGAGTTGAACATAACATTCGACTGCACACCAATGTGCTCTCTGTAAGTACTGCATATGATATACCACTTGCTCAGGCCACCGGGCATTGTATTTCGAGATGATATCTGTTACGAATTTGATCAGATTTTTTGTATAGCTGGTTTTTCTTCTTTCTGTCGAACTCGTATATGGATACCTATTGTTTTATTTTAAATAAATATGGAACAATATTACTTTCCACAATAGTCCGAGTAAAAGTTAAAAACTTTATTGTTTTTATTATTGAAAATAAACTTTTAAAAATTCATGCTGATTCTAGACAGCCCGATTTATCATAGTTTTATCTTTCAACTCGTTACTATAAATTAAAAAAAGGTGTGAGCCTACTTAAGATAAGGCGAAAGTATATACCCACACAGGCAAGCGTGATGTATATAGTGTTAGAATCGCTTTGAAGATAATCGCGAACGATTCCCCGTACAGCAGCTGTGTACACGAATTCGACACGAGCTGCGAAAAAAAACGCACAAAAAAATAGACAGCACAGTTACGAGAGCGAATCCACTTTCACTTTCGATTCTGGTATACATATGTATATACGTACTCCGTCTGCGAGATAATGTATACGAGCAGACAGGAGATGCGCAAGGATTTATTTGCGTCCGCCGGTACGAATACTTATTCTATAGGTATACCTACTCTCTTTCTCTGTTTCTCTCAATCGGACTAAGTGAAAATGTCACCAATATGATACAAGTGTATATATATGTATATATATAGTCAGCAAATGCTATTTTCATAGAGAAATCGGTGAAAATTAAGTGAACGCCCACTCATCGTGACTGAAATTTGGCTATTCAAGGTGACATAATTTTTACTTTCTCAAAGGGTGTTTATCAACTTTGAATTGGTGATATTTTTCACTCATTCAAATTAAGATGAGAAATAAGTACCCTTAGGCAGCAAGAAAATGTGAATAACTTGAACCGACGACGACTAACGAGTTTAATCGCAAGATGATTTATTTTCTAACAACTGTACTATGGTAATTGCAATTATAAGTATTCAAACAATCATGCTTTCAACGAGAAACGTGCGCTTTCACTCAATTAATATTAAATTATATCTCCCGACTTTTGTACAACACCCACGCAAACATAGACGAAGAGACAACAGAGAGAAAGATCAGAGACCGTCAAACGGCGCAAGATGTACTCTATATCATTGCGAGGCGTGCGCCACAAATGTGTGTGGTAACTTTAAAAAGCCAGGACAACATTAATTACTCGCGAGGCGATAAAAAGATGGATTGACGAACGACGACGACGACGACGACGCTTTGTTGGTAACGGTCTCATCATCATCATCATCATCATCATCATCATCAGTGCAACGGTATAATATATGTCGAAATCCGGAAAAAATATGCACTTTTCGTGTTTAAAATTTTGGGTAACTGTTTTCGCGTGGCAAACCTCCAAAACGCAAAAATTCGTGTACTACGGGTGCTCGTTCTCTTCGTCTTGAACACTTTTTTCCCCGCGGGACACCCATTTTTTTTACCCTGGAAAAAGATACAGCAAGAAAACTGAACGCTTCTAAAATGAAAAAATTCACGTTTTTCAATAAAATTTCGAAGTTACTATTTTGACCGTAATTCAGCTCAGAAATTTTTTTAATTTTCTCCTAAAAAAGCACTCAAAATCTCTTGAAACAAGCTTTGGTTTGAGCCTTGGTAGGACTCAAACAATTGATCCGGTCAAAAGTTACGAGCGATTCAAGTTGGTGCTTCAAAATGAGTCAAAACCCCTGATTGACCAAATAATTAACGATTTTCGAGCACAAGCTTAAATTGCTCGTAACTTTTGATCAAATCAATGTTTTCAGCTCCACCTGGGCTCAAATGAAAGCTTATTTCAAGGGCTGTCGATTGCTTTTGGGGAAAATTTTTTAAAAAATATTATTGAGTAAGTGGGGACTGAAAACGTGAATTTTTTCATTTTAGAAGCGTTTAGTTTTCTTGCTGTATCTTTTTCCAGGGTGAAAAAAATGGGTGTCCCGCGGGGAAAAAAGTGTTCCCTGGTTCGAGACGAAGAGAACGAGCACGCGCGGTGTAAGTGCATATTTTTTCTGGATTTCGACATGTATAAGGTGAGTGCAATCGTCGAGTACTTATATATACATATATATATAACATGGGTGTTACCTAAGTAAGCAGTGTACTTATTACACTGAGTGACGAGTGTATAAGCACAAGAAGAAGCACACACACGAACACAGATTGGGTTCGACTCGTTCGACATATATACTTATGCGGAGATGCGCGCGTGTACATATATGTATAAGTGACGAGTCAAAGACTCTTGGGGCGCGCGAAGCGAATCACATATATATATATATAATGGTATCGGCCACTCGCGCTCTCCGCGGCCCTGGCCTACATCCGTCACAACTTTCAAAGTTATGCGATTCGTTACAATCCATATAGGTGTGTATATATGCACGCGTTACATACATGTAAGTTCATACAATATATTATTATTAAAAGACAAATCATGATTAGGGTGAGAGAGGGAGGAGAAAAGGCAGGACGAGCCGACGACGACGGCGGCCTTCGTTTTTGATTGTCCGCGTCCGTATATATTGTACGAGCGTACTTATTTGTAGACCTATTAGTGCCCTCTTATGTATTATAGCTTTGCCTTGGCTGAGGAGGAGGAGGAGGAGGAGGAGGAGAAAAAAAAACAATGATACTTAGCGAAGCGCGCGAATTCCCGCGACCCATTCTCCCTTCGTCATATTGAAACTATACTGTTGTTCATCATCATCGTCATCGTCGTCATCGCACGTATACTTATAAGTATTTGTACACGCCGTCATTGGAGCCGCGAGATCTTATGAATCGGTCGCGCCGGAGGCTGTTGCACTCCACCACCATACAACCACAACAGTTACATTAATACTTATGAGCTATTATCGCGCGCGCGAACTATCCGCTGGTGCAGGCTAATTACGCGATGACTGATTGCGCTGTGTGTGCCGCCAAACGATAAATACGCGCCTTACCTCACATCAGGTACATCCCATCATCATATATGCAATATACGCAGATGCGTTTACGTGACTCTCTCTCTCTCTCTCTCTCTCTCTTCTATGGAGTGCTTGAAACGCGTAGCGGGTTAATTTTGTTTCTCGCCGGTTCGTTCCTTTATTTTTTTATTTTTTTTTTTTTATTTCAACATATCTGTTTGGAGTGTTAAGAGTATTTGTTTTATTTTTTTGCGGAATAAACCTTTGTGTTACGTCGCAGAAATCTCAAATCGCTTATCTCGCGTAACGCAGGTTCATTATTTGCACTGGGTATTTTTGATGCAGACGTTGAAGCCGTCGAAATTTTCCGTCAGTTTTTTTTCTTTCTTTTTCGTGCAAGAATGCACACAGAAATGTAATAAATTACGCACATCTGCGTTGTTCAATGTTCGGCCGTTTGCAACGGCGTATTTCGTTATCTCGTCTCAGAACTCTTATTTTGAGGTATCTTTTTTATTTCGACGGATGATTCGAGATGGAACCGAAGAAAAAATGCAATGCGTGGGCGCAATGTGAAAAAAAAAACCCGCTTTAATGTCATTGAAGTAACCTATCGTATTTTAAAAATCATTATTTCCATTTTTAATGATAAGCATGGAGAAACCGTGTTGATGATTTTTTTAAGCTCCAGTGAAATATACATTCGAAAGGCCTTTTTTTGTAAGTACTTCAGAATTATATAAAAAGATATTTCCGAATCGGTACGCGCCGTTCTCTAATGGTGGCTACAAATTTTAACACTTTCACATTTCACGCGTCGAATACTTTCGTAGGTTGTAGTGGTTACTTCTTGGACAATTTCGTATTCTGGAGTGATGCACGGAGAAAAATTTGAGAACACAAGACCTTTGTTCACGTATTAGATAATGTTGTAACATCGGTCTCTCTTTTGTCACTTATTTTGAAGTATCATAACTCCAACTTTGTAATACAAAAGCTCCAATATTATCGAGTTCGAGTTGTACTGTTTACAAAACTGATGCAATCCCACACTCCACAAAGCTTGAAGCCTCAATACTCAATAACAATTTAGAGCAGCGAGTACTTCAACGCTCGATGCGTCAGTCAGTCATACCTCCAAATTATTAGAAGTCTTAGACCTCCGACTCAGAGATTGTACAGGAGCTCAATGAACTTGAAGCTTAAATGACTCAATCGTTGAATGACTATTCGGAAAATATCCAAAAAAATTAATCATGAGTTTACAATACACATACATAAATTCCAGCCGTCTCCTATACTCGTGATTCATTTTTGATGATACTAGACAAGCCAGGCGCGCTTCGCGCGCTCTTTCATAATATTTTTTGATGACAAATATTTCGATAGATTTTTTCTTTTCAATCTACTTTGATCAGAATATAAAATGCAAGGAAAGAGAGCCCATTACACTTCATATAAAAAATTTCGTGTTTATTTTCAATTGAAAAATATTTTTATTGAAACGAGAAGGCACAGTAAGACAATTCATTTGCTATATAATTAAATTCACTCCAATTCAAGACTTTTGCCGATCATGTCTGCTGCTTGAACAAAACCACGCGTTATATGTAACCTATACAGTATACATATTGGCACTGTTACTGAATCTCATATTTTTCGTCTAATTTTTTGTTTCAATCAAGGATGAATTCAATTTATAATTTAGTTTAAATTTTAAATAATGATCACAGTTACATTTTCCAAAGTCTTTTTTAATCCGCGGGCTTTGTTTGAATCATAGTCATGTGACTATCTCCAGCCAATCACATTACGAATAACGGGCTTTATTCGAAATTATTCTCCTTTTCAAGATAGGATTTTCCGAATAGTTATTCAATGATTGAGTCATTAAGTAGAGCTTCACGTTGTAGCCGAGAAGGCGCCGAAGTTCATTAACCTTCTAGACCTCTGAGTTGGAGGTCTAAAAGTCCCAGCTTGGAGGTATGAAGTATCTCAAGCCTTGTACTCTCTGCGCTCAATTTTTACATCGAATATACCTATGAATTATGGGTTTCGTACTTTGGAGTGTCGTGGGATATTACAGTCTTGTAAACAATGTAGCTCGATAATAATAATAATAATAATAATAATAATAAATTAAGCTTTTGTATTACCAAATCGAAGATGACAGTGGTCTTTATATCTTGCAATTTCACATTTTTTATCAGGTGGGTGTGTGGAAGTAGTGGATAGAAATGACGATGGTGAGCATATATTATGTTGTATATCAAATAATGATGCAAAATGTTCATATGGGGCCTCATAATTACGACTTTATGTTTTTGAAGTTATTAAAGACGAAATTCTGGAAGTCCTCTTCACAAATAAAGTATTGCATTATTTGTGAAATGATTTATATTTAATACTAACGTTTAAGATATAGAACAATGTTATACCCTCTAGCTTTGACTGAACGTTTCAAGTTGTCATGTCACGTCACGTAATTTTTCGCAAACAGAGTAAGTATATAAATACAAAGCAAGGAACATACTTTGTGCACGTTATAATCTTTTTTACATGCAACTTGCGGAGTAACTCTCGAATCTCTCGAGTCTCGATTAAAAAGCCGCATGCGTGAATTCATCAAAGAGTAGTACTTATACCTATGATTTTATTGCAAACATAAATTTCGTATTTACGCCTTTGTTGTAGAAGCAACTCGAGTTCATTGACTTTTGATGATTCTGAATTCATACTTTAATAAGATGTAATGATTTGAAATATTTGCATTATCGTGTTACCGCTGAGGGAGCTATGAATTCAAAATCCGCGCGTCAAGAGCTGCTGCGATCGATCATCCCCATAGGTGCGGGTATATAGAATGAAAACCGGAAAATAGGCCAATGACTTGTAATTAAAAGACATAGGATAAGCAAAAAAATCCGCAATCGCGAAAACAAGCCTTTATATCTGCGCGTTTACGTAAATCAATAAAAGCGGAAGCGAAGCAGACTACTCGATTTCTCGCGCGTTATCTCTGGTGTAATATATATATTTATAATACGCGTTTTCTCTCCCCCGAAATGCGTGTACATGCACATATTGCACTTTATTTATCGATTCCAATCAGGAAAGTTGACTATGACATAACCTTAAGCCCAGTCGATACATTAAACTGGCCTCTTGCGTTGCGAAGAAAGAGCGAGATGGAGAGAAAACAAAAAAAAACAGTTCGACCGGGAAATCTGTTTGTGTGTGCATGCATGCAGTGTAAAAAAAAAAAAAAAGTAAAAAGGTGGAAAATACAAAAATGTTCAAAAGCGGTGCTCGATATTTGAGTAAGTATATAGTATTTGCAATCGAGAAATAACAGAATAGCAAAATGAGACTCACCAAGATGAGGAGACAGAAACAAAAGAAGTTGCTGGATTGTGGTGAATGTGGTGATATTAATTATAATGATGTGGATCGGTGGACGTCTTCTGCTGTAAAAACCAATGTATAACAAACACGCGAGAAGAAGGTGGCGCGTCAAGCTGCGGAGCATCCGTGGAGCAGACGCTCGGTCGTCGTCGTTGGATGAGCTGCTGATGCGGGAGGAGCATCGTCCAGCTCTTGTGTACGAGCCGCGGGTATTGGGTATGTAATGTATGTATTGTGTACACTGGGCTGCAGTCTTGGACTCTTGGCACACAAAACCAAAACCTGACAAAACACTACAGAAGCCTGCTTCCTCCTGCCTGCGAGGCTGTCTCTCTATGGTGTGCAGTGTGCTGCTGGGCAAGCTGGCTTTCCCGAAAGCTGTTTTCTCCGCTCCGCATGCACACGCGCGCGCTTTCGAAAAAAACGTCACATAACGCTAAACGCGCTCGTTACTCCAACTCGGCCTTTGGTTTGGCTACTACCTCGCACGCGCTTTCCCTCTCTTCCACGCGGTGGTGGTGGTGAAGTAGCTGCTGCTGTTGTACTGTTTAGTTTATAGTTACCTATACCTCGTCTCGAACATTTAGGTAGTCTCAGCACTCTCAGCAGCAGGGCAGAGAGGCACTTTCACAGTTTCTAGCGCGCACTCGGTAGAGTTGCTATTGTTATGTTATTACTAAACGGCTGGCAGAACAACTCACTTCGCTATTTTATTTTTAAGTATTCATGTCTGTGTTTCCCTTTTGACAGTGCAGACCTGCAGACTACCCAAGTGGCAAGCGTACCCACCTTTTCTTTCTCCTCTCCTATGACTCCTCTTTTTTTATCTTGCAATCCAAGCGCACACAAACACAACACTCAGCACTTGCAAGAGTTGCAAGCTTGAAACTTGCGACGATGGCAACTTTGCAACGTGCAAGGGGCACACCGCATGGATGCACACTGACTTAATAGGTCGTCGACGTCGTCTGCTATTTTAATTTTTATGTTTATGACGTATACAGTATCATATATATATATATACTATTGTCATTGTCTATTGTTGGCCCCCCGTCGCCCCGTCTGCCCCTGATGCACATGCGCGTGATGATGCATCTTCATAAAATTTAAAGCAAATTAAGCAAACGATTTTTCCTAAGCTATTAATATCATCAAAGTATTTGTCTTATGTTCTTCCGCATTATTTTGTTCTAATTTAAGTATACTTTTTTATGCTACAACATCACATGCGTTTGTGCTTATGTTCTTATTTTTCATGTAGGCATAAGCAAGAGAGAGTTGATTACCTTTGTTTTCATCCACCAACGTCAGTGACAATTATCTAATATTACATTACAATAGAAGACAATCTTGCATATTTAAAAATTTTACTGTGAAAAATAAATGATTTGCAAAAATCATGATAGTATACACAAAGTTATTTTTAACTATGAATGAAAAAAAATCAATCATCCACATATACATTTTTAAAAACAGAGCAGATCACTTCAACTAAATATACTGAAGAAGCATCGGTGTATTCGAAAATTCAGTTGCTCTTTTGAGTTTCAGAGTTTAATTTCATGATTGATTCTACACGATTTGCAGTTTCCCTCATTACATCAGAAAGATCATCTGGCAGAGCTGGAATGTGCGCAGACAGTCTCTTGTACATGGAATCCTTGTTACCTTCTGTCTTCTTGCGACGCTGCTCTTCGTACTTGATTTGTTGCTTGTAAAATATAGCGTTTTTCAAAAGCTCCAAGGTATTGTCGAAGCTCTTAGTGGCCCCTTCCATTCCCTTGATTGCAGTAACTGCATACTCAATATCATAACAACGACCTTGAAGTTGTTGTTGCAAAGCTAGCACCTCCACTCGTTTTTCTACCATAGGAGGCAGAGCTTTTCTCACATGCTCCTGAAGCCTATAAAATGCCAGCGATGGTTCGTTGGCAACAATATGTAGATTTTCCGAAATCCTTTCCGTTGCTGAAATATGACAATTGCTTATTTCGTCAGATAATCAAAGAATATTCATCACTTAAATCAATTGATAAATACACACCTTTTTTCACTCTCGTTTCCAACTCTTGATCAGATTGATACACTTTTGCTGCCATTGTTTCTTTGACAATGTAAAATTCGTTGTTTTCCGAGACAAAATCATTATGAAAAACAAAAAAAATGCAACTTCAACCTTTCTAAAGTTCGAATGACCGAAATCATCTTAGACTTGTGAGGTAATTCTGAGATAAAAAAACAATACATAACAGATCTCTCAGACTCAGAGACACATTGAATGATTGAATGCACAATAAAGTGATGAACACACACACACACACACTGACGACTGACGGAGTGACGGAGTGACGGACTGACCTGATATCCACCCAATCAACGCCCACAACCCGAGCCACAACCTGCAGAGACAGGGGTGGTAGTAAGTAACTTTTTCAGCTTCAGCAAGAAGATCTGAACTAATAAGTTTTCGTCTTAAATGCATCTCACGCTGTCTAGAAGACGGGAATTGGTTTGTCCAGATCCTTCTGTCGTAGCTGAAAAAGTTACATACTACCACCCCTGGTAGCCAAACCAAGCACGAACTAAGGAGTCTGGGACTGTGCATTATTGGTGCAAAAATCAGCTCAACGCTAAGTATGCATAATTCCGTAGAGATGGAATAATTCCATGACTCATATCCCACTCGTACACATACCAAACCGTGTCAGGTGTGTCGCTGTCGCACCGTAGGTATCGGACAACCGGGACAACCGAATAAAAATGCTCTCAAGACTCGAACCAACACTCTAGCAAAGTAAAACTTTTGATTATCTGTTAGCTCTGGATCTATACTTGATTCTTTTTTGTAATTTGAAGGATAATATGCCGCCAATAATTGAAATTTGACATAATTAACGCCGATTTTTGCATCGACTTCTCAGTTGAACTGAGTCAGTTCGTACTTGGCCACCAGGGGTCTTATTTCGGTCTTCTATCATCGAAATAGCTTTCGAGATTGACTGTCACATGTATACTAAAAAGTGATAAAAATTCACAAAAATGTAACAAAAAGGCCCCCTCGCCCGGCCCTGCCCTGCGCGAGTAGGATGACGGTCAATCTCGAAGGCTATTTCGATTATCGAAGACCGAAATAAGACCCCCGCGGGGGCCGTACTAGGGTCTGATCGCGATCATAGACTACGCATGCGCGTAGCCTTCATTTCTGGTTATTTTATAGGGACTATCGCAAAAAATTGTAGGATTGACCACATATCGAATAGTCGCGATCAAGCGGATCAAGCCCCTATATAACTTTTTTTTCTTCGATATTTGTATCTGGGCAAACCAATTTTCATCTTAAAAGCATCTTATAGCGTCTTGAAGATAAGAATTTTCTTGTCCAGATACAAATATCGAAGAAGGAAAAGTTACACAGTACGGCCCTGGGATGGTATCATGTAACTTTTGACTTTTGTTTGACTTTTGAGAATGTTACATGATACCACCCCTGCAGCTGCGATAATGCGATTGTGCGATTCGAGAGATAAACATTTCATCGACTCTCGAGCAATCTATTCGATTTCGGAGTCCAATAATTATATGTCGAATACCTTAAAACGTGGCACAAGCGTGCCGGCCAATCGGTAGCCCGATTTCAGGGTTTGCGTTGCGGGCGTGCAGCGTGCGGTTGCACCGTAGAAAAAGTTCCGTCATTCGAAGCTCAATTCTCAAAGTGCCACATGTCGTAGGAGATAGTAATACAATCGGGTCGGGGAGCTTTACCTTTTGTACCCGTCCATTTGTTTCGTGTTTATTCGCAGGTTAGATCATCTGCTTACCCCAGTAAGATATCGTTTTTTTCAATAAAAATGATTCTCTAATTGATCATAAACATTTTAGTTTGATACTTTTACACTAGCTTCGACAATTGCTTGCACTCAATTTTTTACTTACCCAGAAATTTCTTCAAGATGTAACAACCTGTTATCGCTGCTCCACTGGTTTTGGTCAAACATACGCTTGTGAATGTAGATTTTGTTTGATGAATTGATATTTTTATTATTGAGCTCGATTCTTGACTTTTACTTTAACCAAATGTGTCCAGAAGTTGTTTGTTTAGTCTACAGTAGAATTAGAGCCAACTCTTTTTTAACTTTCATAAGTACTTGCATACTATTCAAATTGCGCTGATTTATCTTGTTTCAGGATGGAGTTTCGCTTCTTGTTTTGTTTAGCAGCTGTAGTGCTGGTAGCAGCTGCTGGAAAGGAAGCTGAAAACGATGGAGCTAGACTGCTCGTGGCCAAGCATGTTCACAACAAGTTCTTAGTTGAAAATATGGATGTTATTGTTAAGGTATTTTAAAAGATTTTTGATAAAAAATTAAAATAATTATGCAAAAATCAACATTTGCTTAAATTTTCAGTATACTGTATACAATACTGGAGATGCAGCTGCTCTGGAAGTGGAAATCACTGACAACTCTTTTGATCCAGACAACTTTGCTCATGTTAGTGGAGAACTGAGTGCCAGAATTGATAGAGTTCCACCGCATACTAATGTCAGTCACACTGTTGTAATAAGGCCAAAAAAGCCTGGATATTTTAACTTCACCTCTGCCGAAGTGCTGTACCGCAGAAAAGAAGATGCACCCAGGCTACAAGTCGCTGCCAGCAGTGAACCTGGTTTAGCATTTTTCACCTCCTACAAGGAATATGATAAGAAATTCTCTTCCCATGTGGTAAGTGCTTTTCAACTGTAGTATCATTGAAACTTTTTAATATAGAAGATACAAAAAATTTTAATTAAATTAATTCAGATTGATTGGGCTGCCTTTGCTGTGATGACCCTGCCATCACTTGCGATTCCTTTCGCCTTGTGGTTTTCTAGCAAATGCAAATATGAGAAACTCCAAATAAAAGCTCCAAAAAACAAATGAAGTAGTCTTAAGGCTTTAAATGAATGCTGAAAATAAAAATTTACACGCAGAAACAATTTTTTTTTGTGAATGTGGGGGATGTGGCTGTTGTATACATTGAATTTTGTAATAAATATTATAAACTTTTATTTCAAATGCTTTATTAAAAAAGTCCTACTCTAACGCTAAAAAAATATTTACACATAAATATACGTTTACCGAATTATTTATGTATTAATCATGCAACAAACTTCCAAAATCAATAACTGATTCTAGAAAGCCGATATGCGATTTTTCACGTACACGACAGACGTTTTACTTACATGTTAATCTACAGTATATTTAATTTTATAGTGTATGATATTAAGACGACTCTAGACTTACAAAACTACTTAATTTTATTAAATGTCTTCATTCAAAAAGTACTTACATAAAAAAAGTGAATGTTCAACAGTAATATAGAAAAACTAAATTAAAAAAGTACATACAAATTTTACCTCAACTTAGTTATTTTGTACTTATTAAAGAGACACGAAAAATTATGTCTTGATAACTTCAGGTTTTGACCTGTATCTATAGGTAACAGTTTGAGTTGCTTATAAAAAAATTGATAAAAAAAATACATTTTCTTGAAAATTTTTACATATAAAGTTACTTGACTATCATATTTTTACTTCAGTGAATAATAAAGTTCTAGTTTAATTACACTTTGTACACACTCAACAAGTATCACATGTCACAGTACAACGTATATTGACTCAATTTTTATAATTAAAATACGTTATAAAATTTGTCATTTATGAACAGTCTGAGTTGAACACCGGGTTTATGGTTTCTTCTTTATAGAATGTTTCGATTTCTTCGCGAATTTGGCGTAGCAAATCCTCGAGGGTCACCATAAACTGGTTCAAACGTGGAGAAGGGTCTTAACGGTGTGCCAGGACTACCAGGACTACCAGGACTTGCGTTTGAAGCGTTGTTCATTGAAGCTGAACCAGGCGTTGTTTTTTTCAAAGGCGGAGAACACTTTTCGGCTGAAAAATACGTTTATGAAATTTTTTACTGCACTTTCTCTTTTATAATATTCAATCATATTCATAATTCAAATACATACCGAAAACATACTTATTTTTGACTGATACGTCGACATTTTTCATTTTATTCCTCATGACTATAAATTAATTTTCTAATTATCAAAGAATACGACTATATGAAATTTTTGTTTAATTCAAACTTACAGTGAATGAACGACATTGATAGTATTATAAAAGTTCCCAAGGTGTAGCGATGGAAGTATAAATAGTCAATCCACTGGATACCCGAAATCCGAGGAAATTGATCGTATTTGGGAACACGGATAAGAAGCTAAAAATAATCAGATAGTTTTAATAATGTTGCAAAAGTGCTTTCAATGCTTCGATACTTACTGAAATGTTTTGCCTCGTTAATTCATTTGTAATGATAATTTTCCGACCTTGCACTTCGTCTTGATTTTGTGACAGAGTGAATTTGAATTGCGTATTAGTTTTTGTTAGAGATTGACGAGCTCCTACGCTCACTTCTTCAGGTGTCTCGATCTGAAATTAAAAATGTATAAATTTAATTTAACTTAAGATTCTTAAAGGTAAAAAGAAACATTAATTAGAAGCCATTGCTTACTATGATGTGTTCTAAAACGTATGGAAGACCATACACATCCAGAGTGGCCGTGGGCACCTCTTGGCCTATCGAGCTCAAAAACAAAATTTCTCTCGTAGGAATGTACATTGGTGGAAGATAAGATACTTCTATTGAAGTTCCTTCAATATCTCGGCTTAGAGCGTTAATGCGCAATTTATTTTCCAGTACACTTGATGACAAAGAAGGTAACCCCATGGGAATTACATCACAGTAATATAGACCTAAAATAATACGTAAACACAATCACATGTGGATCTCTAGCGTATTTACAAAACGAGATATCTAACTTACCAGTAACAATATCGAATCGCGGCTTGGCGTAGAAAATATCTTTTACCCCTACCCCAGAGTGTTGCGGTGCGAATTGAATGGTGCAAATAAAAGGATAGTGGCTCAACGAGAAAGATGTCTGAGTCCTGCAGCCTCCGAGACCTCGAGATATGATATTATTTTCCTTGACAGTTTCGTGCTTGCCCTTCAGTATCAGCGGCACACTAAATACTTCCGTGCCAGTGACATTCTTTCCTTTTAGTGGAACTAGAGTTATCTTCGTTACAGGATTGACAACGACTTCGACCTCGTCTCGTAAATGGGTGGCAATGCTATGCTTTACGCGAGCAGTTCCTGGACTACGGGCTCTACCTATACCGCTTATGGGTTCGACGTACAATATCTCTGGGGCCGACGATTGCCAATACCCCGGATCTCCGTCAGAAGACAAAAGAGGCATGGAAAAGCAGACAATATCTCCCACAGTCAGAACAGCCTGCAATATTAATCAAAAGTTAAATTGGCTGCAGTATAAAAATTAGGTTGTAACTTACTTTTGTGGGAAAGAGAACTTCGCCAATTATCATATGCACATAATCAAACATTCCGTTCGGATATTTCTCGTTGAAGACTTTAACGATGAGCTCCCCACTTTCGACAAACTTAGCATTAAACACATTTTTGTCGCTCTGTTTGGTAAACGTTACTAAGTCCGTGCGGCTTGATAGAGTCCTAAAATCAACTTCTGCAGCGTGGAATTTAGATCCTGTATTATCATAACACTCAAGTACGTAATCCAAATCTATGCTTTTTGGTAACATAGTTAACTCTTCGCCATTTCTTATTCGTATGTCTGATTTTAATGATAACATGACGTAATGGATAGGTTTGACCTAGAAGAATTACATTTCATATTAAAATAATTTCTGCAAAAATCTTCTAATAAAAAATCATACTCATGAGTTATATACTTACGTAAACGGCGATCGTGAGTGTTTGTTTGGTGCTAAATGTTTCCGTATTTGTAACTGTTACTATGCCACTTCCATAATTTTCACCAGACGATAAAATACCATTTTTGTCAACTACAATAATGTTAGACACTGACGTCAATGCATGCGGATCATCGACTTCACTGATGGATTGCCCATTGTTCAATACCTGATAAGTAGTCGATCCAAACTTATCGCGATTAGTTTCAAGTTTCAGCGACGAATTGGGTGACATTATTAAAACTAAAGATGTCGAAGTTGTATCATCATTTGTCAAACGTAATTCCTCAAAGATCTCTACTTTGACGGATGAGCTAAAGCTCGGCTGAATTCGACAACCACCAAGAACATTACAGGGTGTCGTGGCTGTCAAAATAATGGTCGCAATACCGGGCTTATTGGCCTTCGCTCTAAGCGTTACTTCGTTCTGATACTTGACGTTAATACCTGTTCCCTCATACATACTGTGCAAAGTCATGATTTTCGGATCACTCGTTGTCCATGAGAAAACTAAAGGAGACTTCATGGAGCCAATTATTAGAGGGGTCAGATGATCAGGAATTCCGAAAGCCCATACGGGTATCATTTTTCCGGTTTTTATTCTTAAAGTAGGAACGACTATCTTCACTCCTTCCAATAGAATGACGCGAACTTGTGCGTGATCTTGAGAAAATACTACTCTATTTTGTTTTGAATCTTCTCCAAGCGCTTTAGCGAAAATGGTCGTCTCACCGGTAGTCTTTCCTTCAATGACTCCACTAGCATCAATTTCTAGTACTGTCTCATCTTGCGTGGAGAACTCAATTTCTGCGTTTTTCGGTCCACCAACCACAGAAATTTGATAAATAGTGCCAACCAGGGTGGTGAGATTTTTTGGCAACAGTTGCAGAGGTGGGAACACCTGGATATTGAGAACATCGCTCCTAACTTGATTGGAACCTTGGCCACTGCTGAAAATAAGTTGCGCTTCGCCCTCTTCCAGACCATGTATGACGTATAAAGTTCTGTAAAAAGGTGCTGGGCCTTGCTGACCAGGAGATGCGCGTTTAACATCAATGTAGCCATTCTCAGTCTCTATTTTAATATTAATCGCTTCAAGTGCGGGAAGTACAATTAGAAGGCCGTTCGTATCGTAAAGTTGGAGCTTTGCTACAATAAACTTATCCTTTTCGACTTTATTCACAATATCAACTTCGATGCTTGCCAGTTGTTGTACCTCAATTTCAACTTCAGCAGGTTTTGAACTCAAGCAAAGATCGACTACTGAAATGTCGAGAAGCCCCGATTTTCTTGGGACTACGCTAATGGTCCGCGTTGGTTCAACGTATCGTACATCGGCTATATCTTCGTCACTCAAAACAAGATCGTAGTAACCCGAACCTCGGCTTACTTGTAAGTAATACTTGCTGCTGGGATCATTCAGGATTTTCAGTTGATTGGGTCTTATCACGGTGTCGTTGACTAAAAAAATGTTAATGCTGGCTTCAATTATGGGAGTTGCAGTACCACCTTTTTCGTTTTCAACTGGAAATGGCGGATACTCAGGAAAAATCTTGTATCTGGAATAATAGATGACATTGTACTTACTTTGAACACGTTAAATACCTTTTTAGTTACAAAATATAAATATACTTACTGCGAGAGTACAACCTTTTGGTAGCCAGTTATTCTAGCTTGTAAGGTAAATGAATCGACGTATTTATTAGGTATAAGATGCTGATAGTGATTTTTGGGCAATGCAACGTGGTACTCAAGATAGGTTTCTTCCAAGCTTCCACTTGGAATCTTGATATCTGCACTCATAGAAGGTTTTAAATTCCACTCCATAGTCAAACTTGTGATGTTGTCGAAACGTCGTTCATATTCATCTTTGACAATAACGAGTAATTTCAAAGATTCTTCGCTGCGAGCAACAACTCTCTCTGTATCGTGACTTATTGGGCAATTAATACTGTCTTTGAATTCAGGTTGCAGGTAAACGAAGCGAGGTTTAGCACAAATAACTTTGACGTTGGCGGTTGCCTCTCGTGCTTTACAAAAAGGTGATATTGGTTTATTGTAAACAGTATAGGTCATATAACTTTCACCAAGAGCCCTGCACAAAACCTTGTAGACTGAAACTTTTCCCTCATAGGATGATTCTTCTTCAATAACCTCAAGGATGCTGTTGTCACTAACATAAGCCTCTTTATGGTAACCCTGAGCTAGATTAGACCAAGCCAGTGGTCCTCCTTTGAAAATGATGTTTCTAGATGATCCTACTGCTAAGAGTGTTTCCATTTTTGGATTAACAACGATAAGCGGCTCGTAGGCTGATAATGTAGCATTATCAGTCAAATTTCTACCATAAGTAACTGAAACCTTCGAAGAGCCAATTGACTGACTGACAATTGCAACGGTCGTACATGCAATACCAACAGGTTGAACATCCAAGCTTTCAGTTTCAACAAAATTACCATCAGGGATATCAACTTCAAAAGACAAATCTTGGCAGTCATTGAATGGGATCAGTCGAATGTCAGAACCGTCGTGCATTTGACCAAACAAAGCAATGTGCAGGTGAATTACTTCACCTACTGCGGCTTCTATGTGATACTGCACAATCTGAAGTTTACTTGGCACTAAAACGTGAACTTTTGCTGAATCGCGATTGTGTATATTCTGAATCAGCGAAACGGTGACATCAGCAGTTCCTTTCTGCAAAATTTTTAAAGCACCATTTTGAGAAACAGTTACAATTGATGGCTGACGACTGTTCCAATGGTAAGAACCATCACCACCACTTGCTTTGAGAGCTACGTCATACCTGGAATGCATTTTTTTTATCAAAACTAATGTTTTAAAGAAAAATATAAGAGTATGTATGTGCAAAAGGATGCCAACCCCTGTCACTGTATTTGATAAATACATAAATAAATATTTGAATAAATGAAATAAAGTTACCTCGTTTTGACTTTGGGATCCCAAGGCAAGGCCAGAATTCGCGGATATATAGTGACCGCAGAGTGGATTACAAGTTCGGCTTTAGCAGAAAGCTCTGGATTAATAGGAATTTTTTTCCCTTTCTTGTCAACTACCCCGTGCAAAGTTGCTTCTACAACAGTTGTTCCTGTAGCACTTGGAACAGCAACAACGTGTGTCCCATTTTGAGTGGTGAATTTTGTATCGAAAAAGTTTTCACTTATTTTTGTTGTTACTTGAACACCTCTGCCAATATACAATTTGTGGTCTTTGCTGCAAATTTTTAAATTTTAATTTTCATTCAATGCTAAAAAGTGCATAATAGTTACTTTAAAAAATTCAAACTTACCAGTCATATAGCTCAACAGTGATCTCGTGAGAGAATCCTAAAATAAGATTTTTACTCCTATGTGGTAAGACAACAATTTTTATGTAGGCAACATCATTGACACTGACAGTCGCAGAAGGTAGAATAACACCATACTCTTCGTCGACATTTTTATCATGTAAAATAACTTTGGTTTTCCCGTGAGTAAGGGCATAAGCACTAGCCTTTAAATTATTGATTTCTAAAATTTGGGGGTTTTCAGCTTCCAAGTAGTATTGGCTGGTTGGAATAAAAATTTCTTCAAGTCGTCCCTGATGAACCTGGACTATTCTGTATGTAAAACTGTCAGACGGCATGATAATAACATCTGAGGGAATGATAATAAGATTTGCAACAACAATGAGTTCCACTTCTACAGAAGATACATTTTCATATTCTGGGTACAAGATCTGAACAGACACCCTTGCAGTGCCAGTTTTTACTCCTTCTAGTAAGATTATATTACCAGTTTTGCCAACACTATCAAGTATTTCTACAGAATGAGGAGTTTCATAGTGAGACCCCTTGAAGGTCATAAACTTCAGCACATCATTAGGTAAATCCTTGTCCAACAATTGTTGGCCTTTTTTTTCTATATTTCCTATGTTCCACTTGAACTCAATACCAGCCAGTGTTGTAAATTCATTGCCTTGCTCATCGTAAGCACGCACTTCAAAAGCTTCCGGAGCTTCCTCTATAAATAATTCTCTTGTAGTAGTAACTATGTCCAGGGCAAATATGGCATCTACTATAACATCACATCTCAAAAAATCTCCATTATTGACGTCTTCAGCGAGAATAATGGCAGTCTTTCTCAAGAGCTCTCTCGTAACAGTTTGAACCGTAACTTTGGTAGAACACGAGTTATCATAATCCTCATCTATGGGTATTAGGCGTACGATATCTGGCCTTGAAGTAGACCTGTGAAGACATTAATTAATTGTTAAATCCGTGTAATCTCCACAAAAATAATATAAAAAAATTATCCAGTCGTCTAATATTTTATTTAATTGTATGAAATTTTACTGAAGAACTACATGGGTTACTATGTTGGTCACTTAAAAGTGAGGTTAGATCCGAGGAATAATTTATTTTTCATCAAACCAACAAATTTCTTACCAAGGGAGAATACTAAGTTTACTCAATTATCAATCTGGATTTCGATAAATTGCAAAAATGATTCAAGTTCTTTCAATAATCAGCAAAAAACTAACCATCGGTAGCACCCGCCTTCCGTTACTTCGAGGGTGAAGTTGACGGGGAAGTCGTTGAATATCGGAAGCAGGACCCGAGGCACATTGAGCCGATCAGCCTCCGCAATTTGTAGCACAAAAATAATCGAACATACTGCCGTAAAATACCATAAAATCAACGATTTATGCAATCCCGCCATAATCTTGGCCTACATGCCCAACATGTGTAGGCTATGCTGGATGGATTCACTCGAATTCCGAATACGATAACCCGATTCACACTCAACAGTCACTCTCAAACAACTAAAATCGCGGATAAAAATTTTTATGAAAAGTCCGTAGGGTATAGGGTATAGGTTGAGCTGCCTATAGGTAACCCAACCTAGCAATTTGTTACTATATTCTTTATACAGGTATAGCGCGGGCCGTGGAATATAAATATAGTAGTAGTTGACTGCGCAATAGGACGGCCGACGGACGAACCAATGACGGCAATGACAGCAAAACAGTCAAGTCCGCAATAGCGTCAATAGCTCTGATTGGCTCTTTCTATTTCCCGGCTCTATTTCGCTCCATGGGAAAACAAATTTTTCATTAATTAATTTTTCGTGATTGGACTGATAAAAGTATGACTGAGCCGGTGAGCCCTGACAGACAAGCAGGCGGGCTGTAATGGAAAAACTAAGAGTTTTCGAAAGGAAATGCCCAAGAGCATGTACCAGATTGTACAGAAATCCGGACACAAATTTCAAAACGTACCTTAGTTGTAAAATTCTATACAATGCTGCTAACATTCATTCATAATCAAACTAGCAAGAGATTATTTTGCAATTACAAAATCGATTGAAAACAATAATCTAATTAAGGCCAAAATTAATCTAAACGAAGAATTCCAAGAAGAGCTACTTTTGTCGGGCCATTTACAACCGGAAACCTTCATATATTTGGATAAAACAGGAAGAATAACAGACAAAAATAATAATACGCCAATTCTATATCACATATTCAAAAAACAGCGGCCAACAAAAAAATTGTCCACTCAGAATTTGTGGATATTAACAACACGCACCTAAAAATAGTGTACAATAAGTCATTCGATCCCAACTGTTGATATCGCAAATAACTATGCGTCTTCTTCCAAATACTGGTTAGGTGGCGAAATGAATGATTCTAAAAAAATAAAAAAAAGGGGGGCCAAGTCTTTCCACTCTGTATTAGCTCGTAAGTAATGTTTATAATGTAAATAATACGCATTTCTAATTACCTTCTTCCCTACTATCAGCTCCAATGTGGAAGCTTGCTTATTACAATCGGTGGTTTTTTCCTTTATTTTTGCCGATTAGTACCACAAAAAAAATAATAATAATGATTACTTACCTGACTATAGTCACCATAGTTTCTTACTAAGTATGATAATTTGAGCCTCAGAGAGCAGCGACAATAAAAAGAGAATTAATGTAGCCACACGACTGCGAGCGTTAAAATCCATGTAGTCCTACAAAAACATAAATATGTTCAAAAAAAAAAAAAAAAAAAAAAAAAAAAAAAAAAAAAAAAAAAAAAAAAAAAAAAAAAAAAAAAAAAAAAAAAAAAAAAAAAAAAAAAAAAACAAGTAGGCGGGCGTGGGCCGGGGGGTTTAAAACTCGGGTTTTACTAAACCGTTTACTCGGTTTAATTTATTATAATTGACTTGACTATAGTTGATATGGAGTAAAATTTGTATAAACAAGTATAGAATATTAAATTTATAAGATCACTATAATCACAAGTATGATAAGAACAGAAGAACTAAATTCATCACAAATACGGGGATTTGGGCCGTTATTAAAGGGTTAAGTTATACAAAGGAACAATTAGATATTTTGCAAAGAGAAAAAAGGAATTTTTTTTCAAATACCGAAATAGGATACATCAAATTTTCTCAAGAATATTTCGCAGTAAGAATTGAAATAAAGAATATTTTCAAATATAAATAAAATGTATTGTAGTCTTTTAGTGTACAAGTAGCGGGACACAATTTTTTTTACAAAATCCAAAGAATGAAATACGTATGCAGCTTACATAATTGCTTACGTAGACAGAAATAAAGACAGAATTGTTAGAAAAAGTATAATTTCGCCCAACACATTCTGAAAGTTAATAGAGAACTTTCATAATTTCTAAAAAAAATCAATTAGAAGACAAAAATTTTTATTTTTACATGATTTGTTTATCAAAGGTAACTAAAAAGTTCATAAACAAAATTAAATCGTAACAAACTAGTTCTTTTGGGCGTAAGAAAAAATAAAAATTTTTAATCTGAAATAAATACACATTTTGACAGCTGTAGTTTGTGAATCAAAATTGAATTGCACAATTTAATTCAAATCACTGCGTAATATTAAAAACGGTATATAAGTTTACTCTTTCAATGAAGAAAATCACGTGAGAAACCATGTAACACTATTCCTCGCACTGATCAATAAAAATCACACGTGAAAGGTTCATAAAAACTTCATCTGACAGTTCAAAAATCTACTTGAGTTTTAATGCATACTAAAAAATTGTAATACACATTAAAATTATTAAGAAAGTTGAAATTCTATAAAATTTTAACAAATATAACCCCATTGATTTTTTCGATTCTTCAAATTTTTGAAGATTTTTTTTAGCTGGCAATGTAGTTGTGGCTCCAGCTGATAATTTGTCACATGATTTTTTTCAAAGGGGTACTTTAAAACGAATAAGAGTAAATAATTCTAATTTATGTACAAAATAAGTTTTCTTAGGGCGATATAAAATGCGGTGGCATCTTGGCGAAGACAGTTACACGACTGAGTCATGTGATGTATTTTTTATTACAAAAAGTAACGATATTTCTACGTGAAAAGTTTCAGTCAACTTTTTTTTTATAGTCCACCTATTCTCAAGTAACTTTTGAACTGTTTTTTTTTTTTTTTTTTTTTTTAATCTTATTGTTTATAATTTTTAAACTTTTACGAATGATCCAACAAATTATAAAATCACAAAAAAAATTAAGCCACAGGCACATGGCCCTCAAGAAAACCAACAATAGCATTAAATAAATGTATGATGTGATAAAAAGTTAATTCAAGAGCAATCTATATAGATGGTCATTGAAATGTATTGCTGAAACAAAATATGCAAGTGTCGATCATGATGCATCAATTAACATCGGGAATAATCTAATTCAAATTTAATACATTATGTAAAAATTTGATTTGTTTTTATTATATATCGATTATATATATCATAAGAAAACACTTTTTATTTTATTTTTTTCTAATTTAAGAAAATTAGATTTTCTTTACTTGTGTGTTTCTTGTTATACTTAAGTAAACCAAACATTTTTCTGAAACTTAGCGCGATCTGCGTCCTCAAATATACAAGTTGCATCCAACATAAGACTTGCACAGAAAGACACTACGGCACTTTGATCTGCTGTATTTACTTGATTTATGATATTACCTCTCAATCTATCACTGTAATTTTCTTCATAGTCATCATAATCATTATTATCAGTTATAGAACAAGTGCTGTGGCCAAGTTTTTCTATACATTACATTACTTGATAAATAAATTTTTTACAATTTGCTTAAATAAACGATGACAAAAGTGGATGTATAACATATTTACAATAAGCAATGTTGACATGTTTGACTATTTTTCTCTCTATTTCTTACTTATTCTTTGCATCTTTCGCTCAGTCTTTCATACACAATCATGCACATATATTTTTATTTCATCTCCATCTCTTCTTCGTTTCTTTATCAGGTTTTATCCTTTAAAAATTGCCTCTCTTTATTATTATTTTAATTCGTTATTTCATTTGCACAATATGTTTTGCACTCTAAAATTTTTCACTCACAGTTCATACAATCATTTACTTGTAACGCATAAAGCTTTCTTTACTTGACGCGAAATATCGTAAAGATAATTTATCTGATCTGATACAACGAAAACGCTGATCCAACTTTCCCCATGCTCGAAAGTAAGCAAGTGACATAAATTAATTGGCTAATTGATGTTTGATCGGCACATGATTTCATAATATTCGACTATTTCAAAATTTGTAAATTGATTCCACATGTACATACGTACATGTCGCGCTTTTTTACAACACATTATGTCCATATAAAAACATGTATAGTTTATTTGTATTTATTTTTTGAGCTTTTGAATTCAAACGGGAGTAATGCGTATACCTATGGCGACGATCGAGCATGGTCAGCTACTCACACAACCAGATGCATCTGTTTTCATCTAATTACAAATGTGTACGTTACTTGATTCATCGCAATGTGTATTGTTACTTGACTTTGAGGGACTTAAGATTATTAATCGTCAGTTATTTGTCATTTGGCGATAGTCAATAACAATTTTTATCATTCATTACTTTGCGCTAATGCGCATGTTGATTCAAAAGAAAAACAGAAAAAATTCAATGTGAATAACATTCGACGATCTTCACTATTCCCATTCGGTTGTACCCGGTGGTTTGGACGTAAGATCGTATAAAACACGAGAAATTCCCGGTACCGTCAAGATTTCGTGTACCATTTTTTTAATTACCTGCAATATTAATCGATAATGAAAGAAATGTATCATTGAATGATATTAAAAAAAAAATTTCTCAATACATACGTGCATCGGCAATTCTTTTCCAGGAATGGCCGGAGTTCCAGTCATGAAATCTCGAGAAATAAATGGCCTTAAAACTACTGATCGTTGGCAAGCAGGTATACGAGAAGCATAATCTCGATCAAAGTGAATAGGAATGAGTACTATCGGCATTTGACTTAATGCTTCCATACAACCGTTTGCTACTAAAACCTGGAGAAAGAACAAATTTCAAAGTGTTGAAAAATCAATTTTCATAAAGATAATTGCACTTTTTTCATCAGATCATACCTGATTAGCTATATGATCGGCTTGCCTCAACGTTGCTATTACATTTGGAGTGAGTTGTGTTGGGGTAACGTCCATTACAGGATGCTGAAGCTTACCTCCAAAAATGTAACAAACTCTATTGACATTGTGACAAATGCGAGGAATTAACCTAGCCAAATATAATAAATCTTTCCACTCGGCTGGCTCAGGGATGGCATCGTCGCTAGTGAGACCAACTGCATAACTATAGCTGCGCCTATCACCCTGTAAATATAGAATGTCCAAAAAATTACACGAGTTTTCTTGATTAAAATAGGCACACAAATATTTATATATACTGACCTGAACACCAACACTGCGGATAGGTAAAACATATGCGTTAAGAGGTCGTTGACTCGATATTCTCCGCAACTCTAGACGTTCGCTCTCGCTGGTAGCCCCTTCGACACGATTTAAAAGGGCGTGTTTTTTTTGTAACATTTGTTCATACTCTGCCATTATTTTTACTAGAACCTGATGATAAAATATATTATATACCGTCCGATTTATGGGAAATTCAATTTAAGTTATTACAGATATGGAAATTTACTTTTGTTTCTGAAAAGTCCTTGTCCATATACGGTTCTTCTGCACAAATAATTCGAATAGCCAATCCTGGCCCAGGGAACGGATGTCTTTGTACCAGTGACGCCGGGAGCCCAAGATCGGCACCCAACTGTCGCACTTCGTCTTTGTGAAAATCTTTTAAGGGTTCCACCACTCGACCCTTCGAACGTAGCTCTCTCACTAGTTCCGTGTCATTGTGATGTGTCTTGATCGCATCAGCCTTAGAACTAGCTTCAGCACTAGCACTTTCAATGAGATCCGGCCTCAGAGTGCCTTGACCAAGGAATACTTCCTCTGGGTTCAAGCCCATCTCTGCCATTGCATCATTAGCCACTTCGACAAAAACATCACCAATAATTTTACGCTTCTCTTCTGGGTTAAGAGTGTTACACAGCATTTTTGTGAGTTTTGGTTTTGGGAAAATAGTAACGTCTCGATTTGTTTTATTCACATTAACGCAATATATAGGAGGATTTAGCGGATTATCTGGATTCGAACTATTCAAGTTTTCACTAGCATTTGCACCAGCTGGTACTGTCGTTGTACCATGACGGAAATTATGAGTCGCATTTATAACTCGCAATCTTATCCCGATCTGTGCGAGACTTTGTTCTACTAATGGGGTTTCACCTAATAAGAGAAAGCAATGACTTGATATTTTAAACTATTACATATGTTAGTTAAAAAATAAACTGCATTGGTACCTTTTCTCATAAATCCATTATCAATATGAACTGCTATAACTTGATCTTTGTTTAAGGCTTTGTGAAGTAGTGCTGCACAAACAGTAGAGTCCACACCACCGCTGACTAGTAACAAAACTTTATTGTTACCAACAGTATCCCTAACATATTGTATACACTGCGATTCTCTGTCTCTCAGAGTATAATTTCCCGTGAGACCAGCCACACCAAAAAGAAAATTGTGAAACATAGTTTTGCCATTGGTTGTTAAATCTACCTCTGGATGAAATTGCACACCATACAATCGCAATTGATCACACGAAATGGCCGATATGATATTTGATGATTTTGCCACGACACGAAAGTTGTCTGCCACTTTGTCTATGCTATCACCATGTGTTAGCAGCACCATTTGATCTTTCTCCAAGCCCCTGTAGATGAAGTAGAATCACAATAAACATGATAAAAATTGCATTTTAATGAGTGATTAATTTACTGCCACTAACTTAAACAGAAGGCACTTGGAATCTACTTCAATGATAAATTGGCCATCTTCTCTGCCTTCCTTTCTGACAACTGATCCACCAAATTCTTTATTCATCATCTGCATGCCATAGCAAATTCCTAATACTGGAATTCCTATTCTGAAGATGTCTTTGTCATATTTTGGAGCATCTACTGCATAAACAGAATTTGGTCCACCAGAAATAATTATTGCCCTAAAAAAAAATAAAAAATTAATACAATTTCTGTACTAAAGTTGTGATCAACAGGACTATAAATTGAGCAATTGCAAACTTACTTGAATCCTTTCTCTTTGAGTGTGATAGCTGGTGTGTCTAAAGGCAAGATTTCACTATGAACCAGAAGTTCACGTACTTTGCGATCGATTACCTTTCCATACTGAGCACCGGCATCAAGGATAGCTACCTGCTCATCTGTCCCAACTAAATTCATGACAGCATCAGTAGTACCATTATTCCTTTCTGGATAGTGGTGTAAACCATCTGCAGTCTGTGCCATTTTACACAGCAATGACAGTACCCTGGGCTTTGCAGGTGCAATCTGTTGAGCTAAAACACTGCTAGACGTTCGAAAATTATATGACTGAGGAAAACAAAGTGGCAATAGCTTATATACGTTAATATCTAAACTGCTTATATTCTATGCAGGGGACATCAGATGGATTGCAACACAAACACAGAGCAAGGGTTATCGTATGACTTGAGCTGATAGTCTTTGCGTAAGAGTATCCAATTTCTTGTTTTTCTCCAGCCTTATCATGTGTACACTTGTATGTTGCATAAAAGACTCTTGGGACATATTTTAAACAGCGACTCAAATTCACTAGCTATAGATGAGCGAGTCGATGAGCGAGTGCAAGTATAAAAGTTATGGTTGAGAGCACACAAGCCGACTAGGTAAGATACTTTTTAAAGAGGAAACACCAACAGCTTGTCTGTAGCACAACGCACTACGTGGTCACACAAAAGCGGCTAGGATCCGGGACGCGTATACTTGTTAAAAGCAGGCGCGTGTTCGGCCTAAGCGAGTTATCAATCAACACAACTCGGAGTCCAGTGGTCCAGTCACAAAAACGTTGAGGTGTGCCTGCGCTGGAGTGGAGCCTCGACGTACAGGTTATGTAAATTACCAGATGATGATGAGAGAGCAAAGTAAGTACGCGTGAATGGAAGAGCTAGACGTCGGCGAAGGCCGAAGAAGCTAACTATTAATTTGCACTGGGGCAAGCGAGTGTAGTATAGATGATAGGGTGCACCGCTCGATAAGTATATATAGGCATGCGGCGCTGCGGCTCCTTACCCCAGCAGACGTTGCGAAGGTTATTTGCTGGACCCAGGAGCAGCGGCTGCAGTTCCGATGATCTTGACTTTTTCGCACCTACAACCAGCAGCAGCAGCAGCAGCATATATAATACAGCACGCCCCCCCTACCCCCTTTGGAGGAGCCGCCAAACGAGCAGCAGCAGCAGCAGTGGCGAGCGTTCGTGTCGCAATTATATATTTGGAGCAGAGAGAAAGTTCAAAGAGGGGCACGGCCGGCTTTTCCCATGCTTTTCCAATATTTTCCGTGCACCTGCAGTCTACTTCGACCGGCTAATCCCTGGAAAGCCACGAGATCCAGTCCTTATATGAGTACAATATAAGTACAAGTAGAAGAGGTGCAGTTACTAAAATTATTATTATGAAAAAAAGAGCAAGCGCGGGGGTGGCCGAGAGAGAAAGACAGAGCAGGGCAACAATTAAAGATGCGAAACGCACGAGGAGGATGCGGTTTGCTTTGCAGAAGACACGGATGGATGGGGGAGGTGATAAACAAGAATAAGATGAAAGAGAAGCTTAAAATATCATTGATATTTTGATACTGTGGGAGCGTGAAGTTCAGTCAGAGCTCAAGAGGAAAGGGGAACAACCCCGACCACTCCACTCAATAAGAACTCCCGTATAGCTGATGACGACGTTGTCGTTCGGCTGACTGCCTGATAAGCTCGCATCACTAGCTAAATAAGTTATCTAAGTATCTCCCGACGATGACGCGACTGCGATGTATATAAATGTGAGGCGGTGGCGGCGGCGGCGACGACGATGAGGCGCTTCACACTGCAGTGTGATCACGTATCCCCCGACGACGAACGACAAACCGAGGCAGCATTCACAATTATATACACGATGAAGAGAGAGAAAGAGAGAGAGAGAGAAAGAGTAAAAAAAACAAATACAACCCAATACCTACCTACCCGAGAAACGTTAGCGGACTGCAGCGTTGCGTGATCCGTAGCCCCGCTGGCAAAATTATTAAATATTCGTACGTAAGTATATTATTTGGCAAACGAGCGGCTCCAAAAACCGCAATAAAAGCCGCTCTAATACTGCTACGCGCACTGCCCCTCAGTGCCCACACTCGGAGCTCGCGGCAGGGCTCTTTCTCTCACTTCTCAGACAGAATGTTTTTGCCGAGGATGCAAGCCATTAGCTAACTTCAGGTTGATTGCATCTTGCATTCCTGATCCCGGTTCCTCTGTCCAAATCGTTCCGCTGCGTGTATCCGCGTAGATTTGAAATACCTTAATAATTATATTTGCTAAAGAACAAGGAAAATGATTCACTCATTGCAAGATTACTACCGAAATAGAAAACTTTTTGTTACCATCGTCAATATACGTGATAAAAATAACCTCTTCACAGCAGTATTATCTTTCATTATTATAATAGTAAAAATTTATTTATATTTGTTAATATCTTGAATGATAACTAACGCTATACTTTGGGCCACCGGTAAATCAATTAATTCAAATGCAATTAATTAAAACCCAATAGTTTGCAGAACATTTACATATACGTATTTCGAAATTTTTGTTCATGGTGTCGATCTTCCAATTTATTTATTTATTTATTTTGTAAAGTTGAAATTGATTTGATGAAAAATACTTTTGTTATCAACTTATTGGTTATAAAGTGCCAGACATTTTCTGCTCCTACTTTTTCTGCTGTTCTTTTGATCACACTAAGTATTTCTGCTGAGTTATGCTATGTGCCTTTTTTTACATACATTTATTACAAATATAAATAGTATTTATTTAGCTTAAAGTTCAGGCAGTATAGTGGCGAAAGAATAATTTAATACTATAAGAATAACTGACACCCGTGGTCTTATCTTATACCCCCGCGGCCAGCCTCGTATATTTACTCACCACTTTGTAGTAAAATGGTCAAAAAAACAGTGTAGCATCAAGGTAACTAAAAAGAAGACTAATGTGGTTCAGCGTTATATTAATTAAAATTATAATATGGTAGTAAATATTGTTAATGTGCAGGACACTTTATGGATTTCACTTTTGAGGACTATACTACTATCATGGCGCATTGGGTTTATCTGTAATTTTAATTGTGGAGTCTATCGTAACATTATGAGAATAAGTACTGCAAAAAATAAGAATTTTCAATAACTAGAATTATAACTCAATCTTTTGAAATAAATCAAGTAATACATTTTATCTAAATATTCGAATGATATCGCTCTATGAATCACAATTTTCTATGAATTTAGAAAAATAGAAAGTTTATTAAAAATTGTTAATAAAAAAGTTATTTCCAGACAATGTTAGTCAATTCAAATTTATTATTTGACTCATTTTTGAATGTAAATTGACTTTATTAATACTTTGTCCTTGAGATTTGTAGCAATATACATTAATATAATGCTATCGCTGCACATCCCTTCGTATTGGTATTTCGCACCTTAAGTTTATTACAAAAGTATATGTTTCATCAAATCAATTCCGGCTTTAATTATTACAAAACAAATAAATAATTTAAAAGATTGACGCCATGAAAAAAAATTCCAAAATACGTAAATGTGAATGTTCTGCAAACTATTGGGTTATAATTAAATGCATTTGATTAATTGATATACCGATGGGCCAAACTATACAGCGTCATTAAAACATTGCATTATTAAAAAAATACATATAGGTTTGTGCAATAAATCATATTACAGAATGGTCTTATCATTTAAGTCAATAGCAAATATAAATAAATTTTTACTATTATAATAATGAAAGATAATACTGCTATCAAGAAGTTATTTTACAATAATATCACGTATATTAACGATAGTAACAAAAGCTCTGCATCCTTGGCAAAAATATTATGTCTGAGGACTGAGAGGCCTGAGAGCCCTTCAGCTCGGACCGACACCGAGACTCAACACAAGAGAGGCGGACGATCATGCAGCCATTCGTTCGCTGAAGTTGCGATCGTGCGCTGCTGATGCTCATTGCTCGCTGAGCCTTGCTCTTTCGTGTCGGAGCAACATATAGTATACTTATTACTTTTGTACTTTATACGTGTATACTTAACCCTCCTTCGTTCGAGCTGGATACATCAAAAACCACGAAAAAGTGACTCCGAAATGAGGTCCAATTTGATGAAATTTGAAAGAAACATGATTTTTTTCAAAACTAATGTATCAATAAAATTTAATAAAGTATTAATTTTACTCTTAGTAACCGACTTTGATTTTCAGAGTATTTCGTTGTAAAAACATGGAAAGATAAAATTACACAAAGGAATGATAAATAAAATTATATGGCAGTTTGACTTTCCCGATGGTCTGCGTTATTATACGTAAAGACCATTCTACAAAAAACGGCATATTTCAGAGGCTGACATGGATAAAGACTTAAAAGGGATTTTTAATTTGGGATTTTTAATTTTTCTAATATTTTTTTTGTGTTTTTTTGTGATCAAAGTGAGTTAGAATTTCTTGGGCCCCGCTGGATCTGCTCTTAAAAAAATTTTGCCACAGAAATACATCAAATTGGCCGCAGTGGGTACCGTTACGGGCTCTCAAAGAATGTCCTTAAAATCGAAATTTTAACTTATGTAGTGAAAACGTAACTTCATCTTTACACCTATATGATGTACTTATGATTTACATTCATCAACTTCACTATTTAAGTCGATAATCCAACACTACGCGAAGATACGATGCGATTTGGAGAAAAAAATGCTGCGTTACGGGCTCTCATTAAATCAAAATTAAGAATTACACTTGGCCCTTGCACTGGTATTAAGAACATTTTACCTACTATTATATGCTACATCAGTCGAGTCGATCCAACAACCCTACGCGAAGGCACAGTGCGTTTTGTATCGTTACGGTGAGCGTTACGGGCTCTTAGCAAAAAAAGAAGCGTTACGGGCTCTCATTAAGTCGTCTTAAAATCGCGATTGCGGCGCTCCAAGCGAGAATTAAACTTCGCCCTTCCACTTATATCAAGACCTTTTTACCTACCCTCGTATGCTACCCCATTCGAGTCACAGATTATTTAGCGCGAGCTTTAGCGTTACAGGCTCTTAGTTGGGGAGACTGAATTCACAACTTCGCAAGGCTCTAGATCTGGCTGGTCGTAAGAGAAAAAATTGAAAAAATTCCTGCAATAACCTCAAGTTTTGTAGAGTACAAAGCATCTAAATTGAAGTGCCCAAGGTCAACGGTATGAACGTGCTAGAGCATTTTCTGCGTCAATGTAAAATTTATAAGATTTTGGTCCCGCAACTTTAAAGGCATCCCAGTCTGGGATGCAATCTTTTTCGGCTCTAAAAAGTGCATGGAAATATTGCTTACACCAATACCTTTTGAATGATGTGCCGCCAAAAGAATAAAAAAGCCTTATGTAGCCTCCAGGTATCGTCAAATGTGAGAAAATGTGAACAGGACAGGAGCCCGTAACGCTAATTTAGAGCCTTTTTTTCGTCTGGAACTAAAACAGTACATTTTTATCTTCTGATTTCTATTGTACCATCAGCAGAAAAACAGTCTTTATTATTTAGAAAAGTTTTCGGAACGAAAGCTTCTTTCGAGACGTCGTAATCGACTGGGACATGAAATAGACCATTTTTGGTAGAATGCACAATGTTACAGTAGATACATATCTATTGTATATACACAAGATTACAATCGCTACGATCGAAGAATAATATAAGTTTTATTTTATCGGTGAAATAATCAGTGGAAATTTTTGAAAATTAAACAAGTGGATAATAATTTGATAAACAGACTAAAACGCTTTTACCTACAAATACATTTAACACCACAGCAAATTAATTTATAAAAAGAAACAAAAGATTTAAAACGATTTCCATTCTTCAGAGTGCTGGTATTTTGGAGAAAAATTTACTGTACGGAAAAGTTAATTTTTGTTTTTCAATCTACAACTAGGCTTTTATGTACAATACTTTGCGTCTGAAGTCAATTAATTTTTGTTATGAGCAAAAACGCATTACCAGTTGTTTTTGTATCTTATTTCGCTTTTTAGAGCATCTGCATTGAATCCAATAATAAAACATCAAACAGAAGTATTTTTTTCATCTCAAACTTTCATTTGCCACTTTGTTGAATAAGGTCTAAATAATTTCTGTGAGTGAAAACAGACGTTTGAAAAACTATTAAACTGATTTTATGTATGTCAAGTTGTATACTGTGATCAAAGATTAATAAAATATGGCAATAACTAAGTATTTACATTTGCCTCGAATTCGATGAGAATGAGAGATAGAAGGAGTTTTTGTAAAATTATTGATTAAGTAGTTTTGGCTTTTGTAAGTATACTACTTCGAAAAACAGTTATAATGGTTTTTAAACTATTGAATGTTTTATCATATTACTAGACGAGTAATTGCTCCAAATTTACTTGAGATTAGTCTAGAATAAGTCAGATAAACGTCATTTATTAGACTCTTCACGTTTCTTATTCTGTCAGATAGCATTCATTAAAACAAATCTTTACTAATTTTTATCATCGATAAATAGAACGCTGCAAAAACGCTAAAATTTAAAAACTGCATTTAAAATTTTTTTTAAGACCACAATAAAATTGTATTAGTATAATACATTATTGCGAATGGAATGAATTAAAGAAATATTTTTTTTATGATTCAACATATTTCGAGCTGAAATAATCGGTGTTGGAATATCACTACGTTTCTGCCTATTTTTCTACTGATTTTATGACAACAAGAATTTAATGTAAAGTATTTTTATGCGAGAGTTTTTAATAGCTTTTCGCGAAACGAAGCTTTTTTTTTTTTTTTTTTTTTTTTTTTTTTTTTTTTTTTTTTTTTTTTTTTTTTTTTTTTTTTTTGTTTTTTTTTTTTTTTATTTTTTTTTTTTTTTTTTTTTTTTTTTTTTTTTCACAAGAGAAGAAAATTCCGTAGAGTAAGATGATGAAGTAAATAAATTTTTAAACTGGGGTAGGCAAAAAGAGGAAAAAATTTGTCTTGAGAACAGAATAAAAAAAATTGTTCTTTAATTTTTTTCGTAATGTGAGGAATATAGGATTTTCATATGGACAATTGAAACTCTGTAATTGCGAATTAAAACTTATAGTAGAAAGATTTTACCATCGGAAAACGACTTCGGTACATTATTTACGTAATAAGATCTTAGTCTTACAAGCAATGAAGATGTTTGTTGATTTGTTCATCAATTGAATCGGAATAAAAAATTTTCACTTCCACGTTTTGAGAATATTCAGTACGTTCTCCGGTTATCACTACATTGAAACCTAATACTGGGCGGTGTGCATCTTGATTACGAGTGAGAAAACGCCCACCCCAATCTGGTAGTTTTAACAAGTGGCATTTCTGAGTCTTGGATTCAGTTGAAATCAAGTTCTTGCACCATAATAATCCTAACGTTCTTTTATCTATATTTTAAAAAATTCGGATGTAATGATTTGCTAGTTTAAATAAATTAGCGATAGTGCGTTGAAATTTTTGTGTCAAAATGCTAGTGAGAAATCGATCGTGGCTATTTATTTTTTTTCTGCTCAAGTTTTGCGCTGGTTGGTTGGACGAAAGGTGTGGAAAATATTAATTTTTGCTTACAAAATGTAAATTAAAACGATAGAGTGTAATGTATAGAGAGTTTACAAAATATTAATTTTAATTTATTTAGACCAACGCTTGAATCCATCAACGGGAACTTGTTTATATCGAGTGCCAAGGATAAAAATATAACTTTGAAGACGCTAGGCATTGGAAATGTTAACATTAACGATATCAATTTGTTACATACGGTGTGGGCGGTAAGCTTAACAAATATCAATTATTGATACTTAAAAGAAAAAAAGGAAGCAGTGAGAGGGAGCTTAAATGAGCCATATGATGTGAAATGAGTAGGCCCAAAATGCTTCTTCGTTGGTGGAAAGATGGAAATCGGGCATACTCGGTGATGTTGAGTCTACTCTTCAGCGATTGTCACATGTTATCGAAGGACCAAATGGATTGTTGAGAAAAATTAATGCTATTGAATATGCAAGTGACACACCGCTGAATTCTTCAAACTTAATTAAACTTACGTCTGAAACTGAGGTATGTACGCAGTAGAAAATGATGTTCATATATTATTAACGATCGTGTAACAGGATGCAAATATTTTTGGTCCAAATTAAATTGATTATTTGTTCCATGCCTTTTTAAAGTCTGGCGTTAGTTCTATAACTGTTGCTAAAGTGAGGTCACTAAGTAGTAGGGTAAGAAAATGTGTTGATATTTACACGTATAAAAAGAAACATTTATATGTTTGTGAAGTGAGATATACATTTTTACTTTAACTTTATTCGATTTAGCTACGCAGACTAGAAATCAAAGTCCGCTCGATGAACGTGATTCTTCGAACGAACGAATGTGCGAGTGATCCCTGTCAAAATAGCGGCACTTGCATCGATAGTTACGACTCATTTCAATGTCACTGTCCACCTGAGTGGGAGGTAAATTTTAGATATTAGGCATGTTCGGAGACCGAGTAAGTGCCCAAAACGCACCACAACATGATAGATATAGGTATACTTTTCAATAGGGACCTTTTGCATGAAATTTTTTTTTAATTCCATTTTGTCCGTCAGGAGATCAACGAAAAACATTAGACACGTATTTTTTTTTCTTCATAAAAACAAAAATGTCGGATATAGAGTACATCAAAGTTTAGGAGTGGGGGTAAATTACATTCTAAGGAATTCATGTACGTTCTACCTTCGTACTGACTAGAACCTTGTAACAAAAATTCTCGCATGTAGTTTTCAATATTTAAAGGTAAATCAAAATAACTTGGGAGAAATATTTTCGTATAATTGTGTAAAAAAAAATTGCCAAAGGTCCATAAAAGTCGCAAAAACAGTTTTTTGAACTGGAAAAAAAAAAAAAAAAAGTTATACGAGAAAAAAAATAAGTTTATTACGTGCGCAGTAAAAAAATGCATAAAATGAGCCTCGGTGGGCTTTAATCGGCCCAACGATTCCCTCGTAAAGTGTATTCAACCACTGAACTGGCGCTTTTTTGAAAAATTCGTTACTCGGATTTCAATACATGTATGTAAACGGCTGAAATTTTCAGAGATAGTACTTCTAGTGGTCTTCAATCTACCCTCCGAGTTTCATTAAAAAACATCTTGTAGTTTTTACAAATCGCTGCTTTCTGCAATTTGTGTATGATTTTTACATACCGATTATTTCATAGTGACGTCACTCGCCTCCCACTCCCGAACTTTGACGAGCTCTATCCCCGAAATTTTTTGTTTATGTGAAAAAGAAAAAAAATACATGTCGAATGTTTTTCGTTCATCTACCTGACGGGCCAAATGGATTTAAAAAAACAATTTCATGCAAGGTCCGTATTGAATATCATACCTTTATCAAAGATGTGCGTTTTGGGCACTTTTTCGGACTCCTCGAATACACCTAGAGCTTGAATTATAGCAATGTTGTTAACAGTTATCTATTTCGTAAAAATATTTTTTGATACATCGAGTGTCTTAAATAATCAGGGTGCACTTTGCTCGATCGACGTGAACGAGTGCGAGCGATATGCGGGAAAACCCTCTGGATGTCAGAATGGCGCGACATGCACGAATCTTCCTGGTAGTTACAGGTAAATAATTTATGGATTTTAAAATAATTTTAATTTCTAGAATATATTTGAAAGTTTACGACATATTCTAGCTGCGCCTGTCCAGCCGGATGGCATGGTTTCCACTGTACGACTCAAAAGTCGGTATGTGACGAATCGAGCAACAGCGAACTCTGCGGTCACGGCGTTTGCATAAAAGTCAGCTCGCCCCTTGGATACACTTGCATATGCGAAGCAGTAAGTACACACATTAATTTTTTTTTTTTTTTTTTTTTCTTGAACAAATGTCAAATCGGAAATAAATTGTGACTGAAAATAAAATGTCTGTACAGGGTTGGGACCATTTGAGCGACAGCGATCCATCGTGCCGAAAAGACGTGGACGAGTGTACAGGTTCACGGTACCCGTGTTCTGTAAATCCACTTGTTACCTGTCACAACGTACCCGGAACTTTTTTCTGCGGAACCTGTCCCGCCGGATATACTGGGGATGGATTTAAATGTCAGGATATCGATGAATGCTTGGTCAGTAACGGTGGCTGCAGCACGTCACCCTTGGTTGAGTGCATCAATACTGTGGTTCGTTGTTTTGCAAAATATATAGGATATGTTTAAACTTTTTCACTTTGATTATTGATTGAGTTTATCTCGGAGTTTATAGGTGCATTGTTGAAAAAAAAGAGTTGCGCGCATTTATGGCAATATATCACCCGTCCAAAATCGTGATTTTCGTTAATTTTTTTTTTTTTTTTTTTTTAATGTAACTTCTTCTTCAATAACTATTCGATCAATAATAGGGCTCGAGAAAATGTGGAATGTGTCCTAGTGGCTATCAAGGGGACGGCATTACGTGCTTCTACACAGGAAGTTGCACAAGTAACAACGGTGGTTGCCACAGTTTGGCAACTTGCCGTGAGGGACCTAATTCGGAAGTTTTATGCCTGTGCCCGTCTGGCTATCAGGGCAATGGCAAGGGGCCTCAGGGCTGTCAAGTCGCTGAAAACGCGTGCAAAAGTAATCCTTGCATACACGGCTCTTGCAGGGCTGAAGGAAGCATTGAATTCACCTGCACTTGCCACACTGGATACACTGGTATATTAAAAAAGGACTACATTTTTTTTCAAAAACAATGCACGTTTAAATTTTAATTATCTGCAGGAGAAACATGTGACAGGCCTGTCAACCTCTGCAATCCAAATCCGTGTAAAAATAACGGCACATGTTCTGTATCTTTGGGGAGACCGCTGTGCGAGTGCACCGCAAGTTACACCGGTCAAACGTGCACGACGCCAAAGCAAAGCTGCGGAGGATGGTATTTTACTTCCAGCGGGTACATTCGGTACCCTGCCAATGGAATCTCATATGACCACGGTGTCAGCTGTGCTTGGGTCATTATGACGAACATTACAAAGGTCTTGAATATCACTTTCACGAGATTCAGTTTAGAGGATGCACACGGAAGTGACGAGTGCAAGCACGATTACGTGCAGGTAACTTGAAGAATTTTTTTCTTTATTTTTATTTCTAGATCTTTATCAACTAGAATGTCTGTTGTGCTATGTTAAAGATACACGATGGCAAATCGGCTGGAAGTCACATTATCGGAAGATACTGCGGAAATGACTTGCCTAACAATGGCACTATCACCACAACGCACAATTCCATTTATATTTGGTTCCGTTCGGACAAATCAGTTAGTGCAGATGGATTCGCTTTTCATTGGAAGACCGCAGAACCATCCTGCGGAGGCTACGTAGAAGCAGAATATGGCTCGATTACATCTCCAGGGTTTCCAGGGAAATATCCGGTTAGTCGGGACTGTTACTGGAACGTACATGCTTCACCGGGAAAAAGAATCACATTCCACTTTATAAGCTTAGCACTCGAGGAACATCAGACCTGTGACCATGATTATGTAGAGGTGAGAATTCAATTTCAAAAATATTATTTAAATGTTCATATTCAAAATTGTTGCTCCTTAACTTTCAAATTATTTTTTACAAGATTAATGAAACTAACTACATTGGTGATCGTCGGATTGGGATTTTTTGTAATCGTAACTCACCACCACCATTGACTACGACAGGATCTGAAGCTGTCATACACTTCCACTCCGACAATGCTAAAACTGATAACGGTTTTCATTTAGCATTTTTAACAGTAGGGGGTAAATTTTAAATTTCTGATGTCCTTTGGTGGAATAATATCGAATGAAATATATAATGTTTGCTATTTTAAAGGATCTCCCGACTGTGGTGGAATTTACACAGCTGAAAGAGGTGAGATAGTATCTCCAGGGTACACATCTGGAAGTTATCTGTCAAACATGATTTGTGATTGGGACATACGTTTACCAGAAGACAGCCACGTTCGTATAAATTGGTTAAACTTTGATGTGGAGCGTTCACGAAATTGTATATTTGATTCAGTGCAGGTATGAGTGCTCAATTTTTTTTTAAATGTAAAATATCACTTGGTAAATTCTTTATTCAACGTGTATCAAACAAATTTCATAGATATACGAAGGACCGAACACAGATTCTCCGTTAATTGGAAGATACTGCGGATCATCCTTACCACCGTCATTATCAGTAAAATCAAATCGAGTGTTGATTCGATTTGAAAGTGACGCAAATTTTGAAGAGAAAGGATTTGATCTCAAGTACGAGGTTGACTGTGGCGGTATATTTACTGAACCTTCGGGAATACTCGAGTCACCGTTTTATCCCAATTATTATCCAGGATCAAAAGAATGTGTTTATTTGATTTCACAAGCTCCTGGAAAAGCAGTTGCATTGACATTTGAGTTCATGGATATTGAAGAAGGATCTTTATTTAGCAATCAGACCGAGTGTTATTTCGATCGGCTTGAAATTCGAGATGGAGATACCGAAAATTCAACTTTGATAACAACACTCTGTGGTACCATGCACAATGTACCAACTGATCCTATTTATTCTACGTATAATTTCATGTATATTACATTTTTTACCGACGCAAGTATTCACAATCGAGGATTCAAAGCAAATTATACAACGGTTGATCGCGGTATAAATTTTAATTTTTTTACAATTTTTACATGCAAGATTTGTCATTCAAATTTGTTTATAATTATTAAGAATGTGGTGGAATTGTCAGACAAGGACCAGGATCAATAAATATGCCAGGATTTGTGGAACATTCCAATAAATTGAAGAATAATTTGGATTGCTTGTGGACAATACGGGCACCGCATAGTAATGCAATTCAGTTAACATGGATTTCTCTTCCTCCTCAAACATCAAGCACAGCTGACGAATGTACTCGAGAATACATTGAGTTAGTAGAAGATTATGGATCTGCTGATACGAAATCATTAGGAAAGTATGTTAGAAGCTATACAAAACACTCATGAAATTTTTTTAGTCACATAAGAGCATTTTAAATCATAATTTTGTGCAGGTACTGTCCAAAAAAAACACCGCCACAGATTATGACAACTCAAGGAAACGATTTAACATTACATTATCACTTTTTTGTTGATTCTGATGTATCGTATCAGGTTTCTTACGTTTTCATCGACGACACCTATAACTGCGGAGGCCACTATTTTACACCAACAGGATACATACGGTCACCAAATTATCCAGATAAATATCCGAAAAATAAAGAATGCATCTGGATTATAGAAGCTGAAAACAAATATTTAGTGACTCTTAAATTCAACACCTTTCAACTGGAAAATGTTTCTAAATGTTCATATGACTATCTAGAAATAAGGTGAAAATTTAGCTTATTATTTGCTTGATACTTTTGGCAATGTTATTAATATTCGATCTGTGCGCCAATATTTTAGAAGCGGTTCTCGAGACAATTCTCCATTATTAGGAAAATTTTGTGGAGATAGAATAGAGGACGAAATAACAAGTATGACCAATCAAATGTTCATTAGATTTGTCTCAGATGCATCGTTGCAGAAAAAAGGGTTCGAAATTGAATGGAATACTATTAAAACTGGTATAATATTAATTTATATAACCTCACGTGGATATATTATTTAAAATTTACTACAAAGTAAATGAATTTGTGTGTAATCATAATCTTAGGATGCGGCGGAAATCTACATACTTCTAGTGGAGCTATAATATCGCCTAATTATCCTCAAAACTACTACCACCGAGCAGCATGCAATTGGAACATTAGAGTTTCGGCCGGTAGCGTTATTCGAATCACTTTTATAGACTTTGAGATTGAAGATCACGTTAGATGTGCATTTGATTATCTCGAAATTTCTGATGTTATAAATGGATACTCGCAAAACACTCATCGATTTTGCGACTCCAACAGTCCATCATTATTAGTATCAAATAGTAATCAAGTTAAATTATTCTTTCGAAGTGATGTGTTGACCAATTCTCGTGGATTTAATTTAAGATACACAACTGGTCAGTCATCGATCATTAAATGATGAAAAATCTTAATTTTCTAAATATATTCTTAATACATTTATCGAAATATCTTCGGATAATACCTAATGCTATGCTCTGCAGATTGTAACAACAAGGTTTCTGGTTTCCAAGGCGTAATAGAATCGCCAAACTTTCCACAAAATTATGAAAATTTAAGTAACTGCACCTGGATAATTTCAGCACCTGCTGGAAACACGATTAATATAACGTTCTCCCACTTTAACGTGCATGCAAGCCTGGACGGCGATTGCAAACGAGATTATGTTAAAATTCAAGAAGGGGATGAAAATCAGCCAAATACGGAAATCATTACAAAATGTGGATACGAAGAGGACGTATTACCTTTAAAAATATCATCATCCCAACGATACGTGTTCGTGACGTTTGTGTCAGATCGCTTCGTAGCAGCTAGCGGATTTAGACTAGAGTGGTACGTCAACGGTTGCAGCAAGCACTTGACCAAACCAAACGGTCAATTCACATCTCCTGGTTATCCGAACAGCAATACGTTAAAATCTGCCTATGTGGAGTGTCAATGGTTGATAGAGGTCGATTTTGACAAAAGTGTCGAAATTACTTTCCCAAAAATCGAAAATCGACGTTCTCATAACTGTTTCTCTGGAGGTTGTATTGTTATCAACTAATTTTACACTTTAGCTACAATGCGTGCTTATATTGTTTTTTATTTATATAGATAACAACGGTTCTATTGAAATTTTCAACGGGCAAAACGAAAATTCTCCTCAATTATCGCATAGTTTGTGTTACTCTGAAGCACCTGTAACCTTTACCAGCACTGGCAACCAAATGCTGATAAAGTATGCATCTGAAACAAATTATGCTAGTCACGGATTTGTTGCCAATTACAAATCGGTATCGATAAAATGTGGTGGCAAATTTACCGGGCAATCGGGTGTTATTCATTCGGCTAATTATCCTAAAAATTACCCTCCTAATCAAAATTGTGAATGGTTGATAACCGTCGATGCTTATCATGCAGTAAATTTTACTTTTGTTGATTTAGATCTAGAAAAAAGTAGAAACTGCTCTGATGATTATATAAAGGTATTTTAATATTTTGCTTGTAATAAGAAATGGTTCATAAAAATTAATGAGATACTATTTGTTTATCATAAGATTTACGATGGAAATTCAACAGAAGCTTTCGTGTTGGGGACGCATTGTCTCAGCAGCGAGGACTTGCCCTATTACATTTCAAGCGGTAATCAAATGCTAGTAAAAATGAGAACAGACGCATTAGTTTCGGCAAAAGGTTTTATGGCACAGTATAACCGAACTTGTGGCGCCCGTATCACAGTGGACGGATCTGGAGTTATTCGTTCTTCGCCGACTTTACATACAATGGAATCTTTAAACTGTAGTTGGATTATTGCAGCCGCAGATACAAGTATTTAATTAAAAAATTTTTTGTTTTACTTATGATGGATGGAAATTTTGAAGGATTAACAAACATTTTGGCTTTAGGCGACAAAGTAACTTTAACATTTACTTACATTGACTTGTACTCTCAAGATTGTACGTCAAACCACATTGAGATTTACGAGGGTGCGGGCATTGATGGGCCTATGTTAGGTCAAATTTGTAACAACAAGATTCCGAAACCTTTTTACAGTACTGGCAATATACTTACTATTCATTCGACAACTCTTTACGGACACATCGTTGGTGATAAGTTTGATGCAGTTTATTCTTCATTATCTACAGGTATAAACGATATTATAGACATTGTAACAGCAAAATTCATTTCATCGTATATATTAACTTTTTTTTGTTGATATAATTTCATGAAGCCTGTGGAGGGAAATACACAGCTGAAAAAGGAATTATAGCTTCTCCGAACTTTCCATTGAGTTATCCAAGTAAAGCGGATTGTATTTGGATTATTCGGAATTCACCTGGAAACCGAATATCTTTAACGTTCGAGAGTTTTGAATTACAGGAAAGTGAGAATTGTGACATCGATTATTTAGAAATTCGAGAAAACGATGGGATTGGGAAGCTAAGAGGTATATTTTGTGGTAAAAATATACAGAGTATAACTTCATCGCAGCCCCTGTGGGTTAGATTTAAGAGTGCGGCAAATACCGCTGGAAATCCAAACGGTTTTATGGCAGAGTATAGTTTACTTTTTGGAAATGAGCTTACGGGAGATTATGGTGAAATTGCTTCGCCCATGTATCCGATGCCTTATCGTAAAACTGAATCTTTGTCATGGAGAGTTACAACTGAGTTCAACTATGTCATAAGAATAGAATTTTTAGATTTCCATTTTGATCACTACGAAGATTATTGTTATTCTTCATTGAAAGTAATTTTATTTTATTTTAGAATTGGAATATTAGGTTACAAACTAATATATTTAAATATCGATATTTATAGATTTATGACGGGTTTGACGATGAAGCTCCATTAATAAAAGAGTTGTGCGGAATATCTATTCCAAGCGATACAATAACATCCTCAAGCAACATAATTTTTATTGAGATGGAAAATGGATTCGATCACGTAGGAAATTGGTTCCATTTTAATTGGCTGAAAATTCCTCGCGGATCATACATTGGTGAAATGGAAGAAATTAGTAAGTCCAAGAGTATTTAAGAAAAACTTTTATACTAACGTCGCATGATTGTCCTAATTGTATAGCATATATTTGATAACAATAATACATAAGTGGACTGTCGATTTTTAGAATCTAATAACAGCGAACTCATCATTTTAACTGCACAAAATGGAACATATTCATTTAAATCACCCGGATTTCCGAACGGTTATGAAGATAATCTTCGTTTTTACTGGACATTTGTATCGCCTATAGGGACACATTTAGTTTTGAAATTTGAAGCAATAGACATTGAAGAATCGGATACTTGTGTTGCTGATTATGTAGCAATTTATAAAGGATACCAAAAATCTGTCGAATCTGAAGATAATCTTTTGTATAAAGTGTGCTTATCTAATTCAACGCTCGCTAATTATGCTGGCACAAATGTTATGACTGTTGAATTTTCTGCAGATGCTTATAAAAACAAAACTGGCTTTTCAGCAATTGTTTTTTCAGGTAAGATTTAATATGAATATTTTCAAATGTTTAAACCAAAACATGTCGAGTCTTCAATTTTTCTAGAATGCGGAGGAATAATTGAAGAATCGAGCGGTACAATTCAACTCAATAGCACTTTACATTTTTCAATACGAACTCGACCCTTCATGTACTTTTGTGAATGGGTTGTTAAGGTTAGACCAGGTCGAAGAATAAGGGTAAACGTAATAGAAAATCGTATTGAAACTAGTCAACCAAAAACTACTGATAATTCTTGTAGAGCTAGTTATCTTATGGTATGTAAAAAAATACAAGTTTAGTTATAAAATTTTTCTTTTAAGTACCACAAGTTGTTTCTTACAGATGAAAAATGGTGAATCATCCAACTCCCCTTTGTTAGGTATTGGAAAGTACTGTGATGGCGTGAAACCACCCGTACAAAATACAAGTAGCAATTATCTTTATGTAAAATTATCAGTAGTTTTTGCAACTGTCAATTTTAAATTAAAGTTTAGGTAATTATGAATTTAAAACTTGACTGTCGTAAATATTTATTTGTAGGAATTCTAGATATGTCTACGTGAATAATTCTTTCTCAGAATTTTCTATAAAATGTGTTTAAGCGCACATGAAGTTTAACTTCTAATTATTTGTTAAGGCTGAAATGTCATAATAGCATAAATACATAAATGTTGTTGTTTTATATTATTAGAGAAATAGGGCATGACTGTGGCGGTAGATTCGAGTTGTCTTCCAAGAATGATAATCAACAAGAGATCACTTCCCCGAACTATCCTAATATTCCTGCACCTCATACTGAGTGCGTGTGGACTTTTATGAGTACAGACTCACATCGATTGTCTATTCACTTTACAGATAGATTTGATCTTGCATTCAGTGAAGAGTAAGCTTGTATACATTTTTATCAAGTATAAAAATCTGAAGCCTTATTTATGAAAATTTTTTAACAAACGACAGTTGCGAAAAAGAATATGTAGAAGTTAGAGATGGTGGAACTGATGACTCGCCTTTATTAGGAAGATACTGTAGAACCACTCCACCTAGTAGTTTATCAACCAAAGGAAATATTCTATATGTACGTTACTTTACTGACTTTGCGGAACCACGAAACGGTTTCAAAGCTCTCATCACAAGCGGTGGTAAATATTTAAATAATTTTTTCCAAGCATGAAAAAATTTTAAAAATATGTAACATCAAAATAAATATCTAGATGTATGTGGAGGCATCGAAAGAAAATCCCACGGTGGAATTATAACTTCACCTAACTACCCGGATTCTTACAATACAAAATCGCAACAGTGTAGTTGGTGGATAATTGGATCTTTTAACCGTGGCATAAGGATCGAGTTTGAAGATTTTTTGCTCCCAAGTGCACTGAATTGCTCGGAAACTGATCACGTCACGATTTTCGAAAAATTTCCAGGAAATTTTAACAGTAACTGTCGATATTTTGGATTGGTTTCCAATTCGTTACATTGAATATTGGATCATTTTTTTTCAGGCACTGAGATTGGTACTTATTGTGGTGGCAGAAAACCAAGTGTTATCGAAGTTTTAACGAGTGAAGCCGTAATTATATTTCAAAGTACGTTTGAGAGTAGACAGTCACTCACCAGAGGATTCCGTCTTAATTATACTTTTCATATTGATGGTAAATATATTTATAGATATATGTTTCAATAAACTTTAAATATAGTATAGAACAAAAGTGAATATTTATATTAATAGGCTGTGGAGGTAATTTGGAAGGAATAAGTGGAGAAATTGTAACTAATGGCTACCCTAGGCCTGCTACTTACAAGTAAGTGTACAACTTTTAACTATTTTTTTATCATAATATTGAAATTTTATATTTGAAGGTATTGTCACTGGAAAATCACGGTACCCATAGGTTTAAGAGTATCAGTTGATATAGAAGATTTAGATATTGGTAGTAGTTTATACGCAATGGGCAGTCATGTTTCGGTAATGTTGAAAATACTTTATGACCCTTGAATATCAGAGTATGAGATATTTTTCTTTTTGTTATCTATAGTTCCATAATGATCTCAGTTCTCTAGCTACAATCACCATATTAAAAGACTCCTCAAAAACAAGAAGAGTCGAAAGTTCCGCAAATTATATGAGCATATATTATATATCAACTGGAGGTCATCGAGGAATGAAAGCAAGATTCACTGCGCTATCACCAGCTGGTAATTATTTCAAATCAATATGCGAATCAAAATTTTCTGCAGTACTTATGTATACACAGCTTTACTTAGGAGAATTATATTTTACATAATTTAACAGCCTGTGGTGGAGAGATTAAAGCTTTATATGGTACTCTAACTAATCCTCATAAAGCACCGTTTAACGAATCGACTTACTACTGTAAATGGATTTTATTCCCTCCGGATGAATTGAATGCCAGAAATTTGATCCAGACGGAAAATCAGTTATCTTTGACACTAGCTATGACAATATCTGGCACTATAAGTAGAGGAAAAGCGACAATAAATTGTCAATATTATTTGGGCAACGTTCTGATAAAAGGTAATAAACGAATAAAAATAAATTCGTGCGACGAGTAAATCTAAAATTTAATACACTATTTTAGGTGAAGAGATATTAGCGAAAGCATGTGGAAACATCACGGGAGATCCTTTGGTAGTAACCAGTCCTTATAGGATGAATACTGTTGAGGTAATTTATAAAATCACTACACAGTACATAGAAACCACTACAATGAAATATTGTTTTTTTAGGCGTTAAATGCAACTTATCAGTCAATGAAAGTGAATTTCGTCTTGGATTACAAATGGTACACATGCGGTGGTATTTTAACTGGACCAAAACACACGATACATTCTCCGAAAAATATTTCTTATCCAGTACATTGTTCATGGAAAATTAAATATTCAGATACCGATGATACAATACTAGTGTCATTTGAAAAAATAAACCTTGGCCCTTGTGACAAGTCTTACATTCGTATAAAGTAAATTTTGTCTTTAGATACATTTTTTGTATTCATTATACAAAAAAAGTATAAAACATGCAATTCTTTTCAAAGGGGTAAAACATTCCGATCGCCGTTGTTGGGTAAGTTCTGTGGAAACGTTAAACCACGGAGTATCGTCACTCCAACAAACGAAATAACGATAGAATACTATGCCGAGGAAAGTAGCGCGGACTTCGAAATTCAATTGAGTCCGTCAAAATACGCTTGCGGTGGAATAGTTAAAGGCAAGAGAACTGACATAAGATCGCCCGGGTAAACAAAAAAATAGTTGTATATGAATAAGAAATTTTTATGTTCGTGCGTATTCATATTAATTCATGAAATTGATTGAATGGACATTTGTCATTTAGTTTTCCGCAAGGCTATCCTAACAACACTGAATGCATTTGGGACATTGTGGCTAAAAATGGATACCACGTAGGTCTCAACTTCGTCGAAAGATTTCATCTTGAAACGAGCAAGGATTGTCAGAATGATTACGTAGAAGTAGGTTTTTTCTTATGTGTAAAAAAAGTTTCTGCGAAATTTAGTCAAATTATTATTGTGATTATCTAGGTTTATGCGTGGCGAGATATTATTGAAAACAATACCGATGCAAATCATTGGAAAAGTTTGGGAAGAGTTTGCGGGCGTATTGCTCCTGAGGAGCCATTCAACAGCACCAACAACAAAATGAGGGTGAAATTCGTATCAAACGATAAGATCGAGGGCGAAGGATTTAAGGCTGTTTGGTATCCTAACTGTGGAGGAATTTATGAAGTTACGCGCGATGTGAAATACATCGAGTCACCGAACTTTCAAGCATCTTATCCGCCAAGCACTTTATGCAATTACACTCTCGCAGATATAGTTGTTGACTTTACAAATTTTTTGATAGAAGGTACAACGTACTTTTGTACTTGCTTTAAACTTGATATAGATCATATGAAATATGTTAAATGAAAACTAATTTTATTTCAGGTAATGGTGTATCCTGTATATATGACAACTTGACAATTAATACTTATTATATTGGAAACTGGCTACGTGACTCAAGCGTCTGGTGTGGTTCGAATTCACCGGGGAGAAAAGTGTCTGCGGGCAGAATGGAGATTATATTTAGAACGGACAGCTCCGTTAATCGCGACGGATTCAAGTTCAAATATCTTTTGAACGGTATGCATTATTTGTACTTGCTAATTTTTAGACGCAACTTTTTCAAGTAGTGAATATTATATTTTTAAAGCAGACAAATGAATCACTTTTATAATAACTATTAAATTAATGATTGATCCAAACATAAGTTCGTTTTGAGTGCTGCAGTATACATTGTTTGTAAAAATTGACATTTAACATTAGATTTTGAAGTACAAAAGTTGTGGATTAGAAAAAAGTACTTCAGTATTGTAAATTTCTTCGAACTACGTTATCCGAACGCTCTGAATGATGAAAATTAATCAGAATCGGTAAACAATTGTTTTACAGCAGTTGAATTTCTAATTGAGATTTCAAAACAAAGTTTGTTGAAAAAAAAAAAAAAAAAAATTGTACACCGAACATTACTAAGTTGGTGTAATGACACTTTTGTCATGGAAAAAAATTAATTTCAGATTGCAGTGGTAACATAACAACGCCGAGAGTCATAAGTCCCATAGTACTATCGGATCCCGATTCTTACGTATACATGAGTTGCACCTGGGTGGTGCAAGCTCCTCCCAAAAAAAGCGTGCTCTTGCGCTTCGAGAAACTGAACATCACGCAAGTTTCCAGGGAGTACGCGAGTTTTCGTTTTGTTATAACATTTCAGTGCTCATTCCGGCAATGAAAATTAAAAAAAAAACTTGACCGCACCATGGTATTTTTCAGCTGCCTATCAAACACCATCCGCGTATTCGAAGGCAATACAACGAGTTACGACAAGCAAATGGCCACGTTTTGCGGGGACCTGAGTAAAAACTTACCGATCGTACAGTCCTTGGGCAACGAAATGACCGTAACTTTCCACTACAGTTCGTACAGTTCCTCCGACGTGTCCCTCAGCATAGCTGTGAGTATATCAACAGTCGTATGATTAATTGATACTCGCGCGTAACGAAAGATCCGCTGCACGAGTACAGGTAAATGAATCTATCGCAGGTGCTTTTCGTCAACGGCCCGGAGGAGGGTTGCGGCGGACACGTGAACGTCACCCCCGGCAAGCAAACGGCGTTCAGAAGCCAGCTCACCGAACTGTACGAGCCGTTCCAGGACTGCCACTGGTTGATAAGTGCGCCCTCGGGCTACAGCATTGAATTTACGATGGACGAGTTCGATCTGAGAAACACCAGGTACAACGACACCTTGCTTGACCAGCGCAGTCGCTGTAACAGCGATTACATCGAAGTTCGGGACGGCGGACCGTAAGATACTTTCACATGTATATAGGACTTTAAGGTTGTTGATATTTCAATGATATTTGAATTTGTATGTTTTTAAAATATTGGAGTATATGATACACGTACAACGTTTAGGTATATAAAGAAAACTTGTGTAACAGATACGCGCGGCTGATCGGGCGCTTTTGCGGCCCGTGGAACCCGTCACCGTTCAGAAGCTTCGGCAATCTGCTCTGGATCAGATTCGTCACCGATGGCACGAACGAGGGACGCGGGATCAGGGGATCTTTCAAACTAATGACATGTTATTATCACGTTTATTGTCCATGCTTCCATACCTGTCAGGCTGTCACCCACAAACACACAATTGTTTCAATGTTTTAATCATAAAATACGACTTTAGCGCCCTGCGGATTATCCGACTTGGAGCTAGAAAGTACCGCGAAAATTCTTGAGTCGCCAAACTACCCGGAGGGCTATCCATCGGATATTACTTGCAGATGGGTAATACACGGCTACGAAAGGGATATTACGAGAGTGGTGTTCAAGGATTTCCAGTTGACGGATTCGGAAAAATGCGAGAGCGAATATCTTCAGATATCGGATTTGAATGTGAGAGTATACATAAGCGCGCAAAGTTACGAGGAAAAAGTTTTCATCTACATACTATGATTTTAATAAGTGTGATCAATTTTTTATAATTATAGAATCGAGAAGTTATAACCGAAGGTTTTGGCGAACAATTTATCATTGACGGGTCACCTAAACATACCAACGTTTATGAAGCGAGTATATTTACTTTTTTTCCATGTTTTTTTTTTCTAAATATAGTAACCTTTGATTTTTTTTTGTTTCAGAACAGCCACATGCCTCACACTTTTTATAAATACTGTGGTACGAGCATACCACACGATTATTACAGGTAATTTGAAAAAAGGACAGTGGAATTATGAGTGCACAAACAAATTATGTGATGAACCGTTTTTTTTTCTCAATTCAGTAACTACAAGAGCGTAGAGATAATTTTCAAGGGATCTTCTCGCGGAATAGTGGATAACAAGCGCTTTAAGATCGAATACAGTAAGGCTAGCTGTTCTTACAACTACACTTCTCTTCAGGGAAGAATCGTTCATCAAGACATAACAGATTGTTGGTTTACGATCGAAGTGCCGCAGAATTACACAATCAGTCTTTACTTCAATCAGCTTTTCATGCCTGGAAGCTCTGATTGTTCTTCGAGCAGTCTACAGGCAATAAGGATGATTCTATATAGTTACAATAACAATAGACTGTTTTGTATTACTTTTTGCATTATGATTTTTCAGATATGGGATGGAATATTTAACAGTCATTCCATTGAGAACTTGTGTAATTACCAAACACCGAGTCCAATTTTCAGTACGGGTAATCGATTGAGTTTCCACTCGTTTTCCAAAACGGAAGGGTTCCACAGTAACAGTTATGATATAACGTACACGGCTACCGACAGCGGTAAGTTATTGTTTTTAGTCGGTCTTTAGTTGCGAGTTTGCACAAAAATAATAGAAATATTGTTTATTCTTTTTATTTTTGTACACAGGAAGGGGATGCGGGGGAAAGCTTTACAATTACGGGGGAGTTTTTACTTCGCCGCTTTATCCAAATCCTTATCGAAACAGGAGCCAATGTACTTGGGACGTCAGTGTTCCCAAAGGATTGAACGTACATTTGCACTTTGACGTTTTTGACATTGGACTGAGAAGTATGTGCGACACTGATTATTTATCTATCACTGAAATTCGAAGTAGTGGAGAAGAAACTTCTGTGTCTTACTGCGGATCGGTAAGCTGATTAAATATTACTGATCTGTGTACAAAGAAACGCGGCCTCGAATGTTTCTTTTAATTTTTTCCCAGGATGTACCGGCTAATTTTGAGTCTCAAAGTGATAGAGTTTTGGTTACTTATGTGACCAGTGTGAACAATGGCGGTACTGGATGGATTATAAAGTTCTCAGCGTTCCCGGAAAAATAAATTAAAAGTTCGAAATCAATTAGTCTACGCAGAAAAATAAAAAATTAATGTTTACTTTTATTTACACTAAACTTAAAAAAAAATGAATTTTTTTACTGAAACATTTTTTTACTAATTTTGTGAAAGGAATATAAAAATATTGTTTTGTTACAAAATAAAATAATCATTATGTCTACTTGGACTTTAATACTTCAAAAATTTCTCTTGGTAAAGACTGTACTTCCTTTCCTCCACTCAAATAAGTTTGTTGTACACATTTGAATGCTTTTTCTCTAAGTTTCTTTGCTTCTAGTTCGATAGTATCCAATCGATTTAAAAGTTTTAGGCAGTTTCGACAAATAAAATCATTTTCAGAAACAACAACAATGTAGCTGAAAATTCAAATCAATATTTCTAATGTTAATTTTCAAGTTCCGTAAGTATATTTTTAGTTTTATGGAAAAAGAATTATTTCAAACATTAACCATTAAACATTAATTTAATCTTTCGCTTTTTATAAATTTTATTATATCAAATATTATTCACTATACCTGTCACCCATGATTTCTCCAAGTTTAGCAGCAATAGGGGTTTTGGTAGCATTTGTCCTGACATACTTCATACAGTTGTATTTTTCTTTTGATATGTCAGTGTCACATATGAAACATTTTTCCTCATCTGTGAGATCAACATAATCAGAAACTTCTAGATTTTGAGCAGAATTTCGACCAGCATAAGTTGAGTACGTTGAGGCATTTCCAGCGCCTTCGACTTTTGTGCTCAACTCTCCAGGAGCATACTCAAACTTTCTAAGGAAAATTGAATCATTCGAATCCATTGAATCCATTGTTTTGCTGAAAACAAAGATGAAATTATTTGCACTTTTGTTGATCTTGCAGAGTACATACATTTGGGGCAGCAAGGGCGTGTGTTTTCATTTATGCGAAATAGATCAATTATAAGAGAGGATCTTACCCCTCAAAATCCTTCTTACGAAACCCAGCAACAGCAACAGTTCCAAGTTTTCTCGTGTATATTTAGCGTGTAAAATAACTTTAAGAAAAAATAACCCTGTCACAACCAGTTGAAAACAATTACATAATAATTTTGTAAAAAAACAAACGAACTTCGAAAATACGCTAACGACAACTTGTTTTTGCCGTCTAAAAGTGTCTTTTTTGGATGAACGTTTGTACTACACTGTCTTATCCTTTGACAACTACACTTATCCTAAATCCTCGATCGACCCAGATTAGGCTTCCGTTGTTAATTCAATTGAGAAAAAAAAAGGTATATTCTGATCGAACTAATAAACAATAAACTTTACAGTCTCGGCGACAGCCCGCGGCAAGAGTAAACCGGCCTGCACGTTTCAACCCGTTTTTGATTGTGCTAGGTAGTAGGTACCGAGAAAAACCGCCGTGTGGCGCTTTTCCTGTAAGAAAAAGAAGCATGCGCATTCAAACGACGTCTGCTCGGTCTGCTACTTAGCAGCTACTTATAGCCTGCAGTGTGTTTTAAAACAATTGTTCAAGTATATTATATATATATGCGTGTAAATGTGTGATGATGATGTCGACAAAGTTTGAATAATAAATTGTTTTTGTTGTTATCTGCGCAGTGAAACGACGTGAAAATGACATTTGGTGATAATTTCCAGCTTGACGTGTGGAAGGGAGACTGGGGCTTGCCTTCTGTTGACGTAAATTGTTTGAAAGCTTTGGTGAGTCGTGTATCTGTAGGTTAGATGCCATATTATTGATTTATGATTTTTGTTTAGTTTAATTACATTACTGTAAACGATCATTACCAAAGCTTTAAAGTGCTAATGACTTGTTTTTCTGGCTTTTTCAGGCCTATGCTAAATTTAGTAATGTTCCAGTTATCGTCAGAGAAACAAGCAATCCATTCAAATCATCAAACGGACAGTTGCCTGTACTTAGATGTAAAGGTGGTTCATTTTGCACAGTAGACAAAATTTTCGACGTCTTTCATCAACACAAGTACACTCCAGACAATGGCATTACCAAACTGCAAAGCGCAGAAACTGCCGCCTACAATACAATGCTCGAAGAATGTTTGTATCCAGTTCTTCAGTACGAGTGGTACGTGTTTTGTGGCTTTTCATTTTGTTACAATGTGCTTAGAACATATCCACACGAGTATCTTCATGAATTACAATCAAAGAATACATTTATTTATAGGTGGGTGGATCAACAAAATTTAAATCAGACTATAAGGCCATGGTACTGCAAGGCGTTACCTTTTCCATTCAATTTTTATTATCCTGGTAAATATGAAAAATACGCAAAATTCATGGTGGAAGCATTGTATCCAAATTCAGACGAAAAAGTTGCTGAAACGCTTGTAATTGTTTTTAAAAATAGTTGAATTATTTCAGAATGAAAAAAAAAAAAAATTATAAAAATTTCTTCTTTCTTCTTAGATATATTCCAAAGCTCAAAAATGTATAACAACGTTGTCTACAAGGCTTGGAGAATCAGATTACTTTTTTGGTTCTACTCCCTCTATGTTCGATGCCCTGGTATTTTCTTATCTAGCACCCATTTTAAAAATACCACTGCCAAGCTGTAGGTTGCAAATCTATTTAAAGAATTGCAGCAATCTCGTAAAATTAGTAAATCGCATATTACAAAAGTACTTTGAGGATGATTATCAGGAGTATGAAAAATCAAAGATGAAAGAAGAGGAGACAAAGGCAAAATTAAGCACAGATCTTGAATTTCCTAACAAAAGAAGAAATCAGATTTTTGCTGGAATCTTTGCAATGGTTGCTATGCTCGGCTATGCATTCTCGACAGGAATTGTACAGGTAATTTTTTTAATATTATTTTATCACGGCCGTATAAACGTTTATATGGCCATGTATTTTATTGAACTAATTCCATTGAAAGTAACTAACAAAACATAATAAAAAAAATATGTTTTTGTTCACGAAATGTAAATATCTATGGCAATAGTCAGCTTTATACAATCGCTACCCCAAATAAAAAAAATGTACCTAGTCCTCACATAGTTTTATTTTAATCTAAAAAAATTACGTGGAACCCTCAAACACTTTTTCTTGTTTTACTTTAAATCAGAAATCACTTTATTATTTAAAACAGTAGTTTATAATTATAGGTCATAATATTTTTAATAAAAAGAAGAAAATTTCTTAGGCTTCAAAAAGGAGCTACAAAACGTAAGTATTACATAGGTTTGCTGTTTCCAATTCTCTTAGGTATGCATACAGAAATATAAGTGCCTGTGTAAGCGTGTGAAATTCTTAATTTATTTACCAATAAAAAAAATACTCCAATAATTTTTCAGAATTAACTTGTCATTCATAAGGTTTTAATAAATTTGAAGTTAAATGTATGAATTTTTACAAGTTAAAATATATTTTATTTTTTATTTGTTTCAGGTAGAGGAAGATGAGTTTCGAACACAAGGTTTAATGAGATTTGACGAGGAAGAAGACGACGACGACGACGAATAATAGCATTTGTTCCAAAGCACAATTTTTGTTTTATGTTAAAATTATATTTTTAATTCAAAATAAAAAAGTTGTTCAAAAATTGAATAACTTTGTTAAACATTTATTATAACTTTAAATGAGTTTTTATGTACATATGCGATTTAAATGATTGTACAATGTTAAAACCATTCTTCCTTAGAAGATACACACAAACAGCAATAAATAATTTTTTATTTAATCACGATCACGTTCATTCCGTTCTCTTCCGCTTCTGGACCTGTACCTTGGTACAACGCCCACCATTGCAGATTGAATTTCTTCACAAAAGCTTTCAAAATTATGGATGGTAGTGCCACCCAAAATTATCCTTGTTCCAGGATTTTGCTTGTTTAAATTATAAACAGCAAGACTTTCTTCATAAGTCGCACCACCTATCATGAAAACTATAATATCCTGAGGCCTGTTAAAAATCGTAATACTTATTATTCTGTACACATAGCATGAAAGATTATGAGTGGTAAAAATATTACTTTTTACTTAATACTGTGTTCCCAAGATAAGGAAAAGTTTGAAGGCTCAATTTTCCTTTGATGAGATCTTCTACGGTTTCTGATAACAAGGGTGTATGTTGCGTGTAAATATTATCAATACCATTTAGTCCTTTAAACAATTTTTTCGTCATCTTAGCAACAGCTTCACGATCAAATAAATTGATTTGTTTCGTGGAAATTTCACTGTAATCTAAAATACTCTGAGCAAACTGGAATTAAAGTAAAATTTGTTTTAAAATATTTCATTCAATTCATTTCATCTTATGTAGAAAGTAGGTAATGATATACTTTTGTATATTTTTCGGGAACATTCCTTTTCTTAAGCATCGAACATAATCCAGCAATGTCATTGTTTGTATGTTTAGCATAATGTAGAGCATACAACATAACTAAACGAGTTGCATCTATGTCACGCACTCTACTGTCATTAATAAGTTTCTTTATTTTTTGTAACTGAAAAAAATATTAATTAATGAAAATGTTACAAACTATTTCAGTGATTCATTAGAAATATGACATATTACTTACTTGGCTAGAATGTTCACTTTGGCAGCAAAGTTCCTGCTCCAATTCAGACACTTCTAGTAGAGCGTGATTTCCAACAATATTAGAAAGCTCACCCACAACAGTTACATGTTTTGCAACTGTGCCAGACATTTTCTTGAACATAGGATAAGTCTCAACAAAGTTTTTCATATCAGCAATGCTTTCGACTTTTTGATGCTTTTTGGCTTTCTTTTGGAACTCTTCCATCAAATCTTTAATGACTTGACCGATTTCTCCAAAGTTGAGGTACAAATTCTGTACATATAAATTTCATGAGAAAAATTCTGCAATAAATAATATTAAGGTGTGAAACAATTTGTTTCAAACTTACGTTGGCATAAAATTCATCGTGTTGTGCACTAAGTACTACTTCCTTTAACTCCTTGGATATACCTTTCACGAGAGATAGATCGACTCGATTATTGTTAATCGTCATTAATTCATGAACCATTGCCTGATAAGTCCATTGATTTAATAAAGGAGTAACTGGGTCATCCCGCCTGTCTAGTATTAATAAAATTGGGTTCGATTCTTGTCTAAATTCAAAAGAGTTAGATTCCTGTGTTAAAACATAACGAATTTTTTCAGCTAAATGTTTGCACATGTCAGAACTACTTTGATAACGAATGAGAGGACACTTTTTTAGTGACAATAACACAGCTGTTATTCCTTGCACAGTCCTTTGTGAATGCGTAGGCTCCCAATGGAGTCCCTTGGAACATGTGCTAATACCAAGTGAAAATAAATGCGGACTGATTGCCAAGTAATCAGCATAGTATTCATGAACTTCACGAACAACTTCTTGTTCATCATTCTCAGCCAAAAGTTTGATATCTGTTTTTGGTATAATGTTACTGAAATCTGAAAAAAAATAATGTTATGAAGCAAATAAAGGAAATCATCCAAAGTCCAAGATGAAACTAACTAATACTTACAGATGTAGTAAACTCCATACTTTGGATACCTAAGTTCATTACACAATAGCTGTACGTTTTCTTCAGTCGGTCTGACAAAAACAATGCACTTTAAATGCTTCAAGCCTTCACTGCGAACAGCAGCATCGATTCGGTCAAATAAGTATACTTCTTTCATTAATATTTCTGACTGACTGTAAACTAAACTTATAATGCTGGTCTGTAAAATGAAATCATCACATATATTAAAAACTTATGGAAGATAAATTTCAAACGTGTGATAATGAAATACAATGTATACACAGATGCAACTTGAACCAGGTACATAATAATAAGAGAGAAAGATTAAATAAACGACTATGGGGTAGCTATAATAAGCACTATAAGATGAGTACCGTTTGTTTATCCATTAATAGAACTTTCATGCCTGGACCACTTTCCTCTGTCATCTTCTCGATGTAATATTTTACTGCAGTAATGACGTTCATTTTGTTTGTTTACGATTTAAAACACTTGCTTCAGTATATCAATTTTCGATAAATTTAGTTGTTGATTGTTGAAAAAAAGCAGACTACTTATGACTCATGAATCGCATGATGCAAATCTAAGTACTTAAACACATCTACTGCAAAATTCTGTTTTGCTCTATTATTGCGACAAACAAGCTGGAGTCGAGACGATACCTAATTACTTATTTGGTAAGCTACAGCACATTATTCCCCGAAACGACTTGATTGATAAATTATTAATTTGATATCGTACGGTTCGCGTATTATATTATTATATACCTACGTCTTTGATAATGAGTATAATGACAGGACATATATTACATGTCACAGGATTGACAGGTGACGGGTGACCGGGGGGTGACGGGTGACGGTGAATGACACGGTGAATATATATAGTATTATAGCTGTATATATATATGCCACTGCATGACTGGCACTACTGATGGCAGTCATTGACTGCATCAGCTAGCTAGGTGCAGGTTAAGATTTTGTGTGTATATAGGCTGGTATAGGTCCGATATAGTGACAACTGTGACAAGTTTAGCAATTTCGTTAATTATTTATTGATTCCACGACAAATATTGTGATTTTTTCGGTACGTATTGATTTTGTGCTACTTTAAACGTTTGCATTTTGATTCATGAAGACATTTTTCTGAGTTTCGTTTCTTTGTCAAAGAAAAACCAGTGGTAAAAGCGAATGTCTGTTCAATAATTGATGAAAATATCACTGATTAGTAAATAATAATGATGTTAGAACATCAGTAAGTACAATAAGATATAACGCCATCACCTTCATATATTGGTTGTGCGTTGTGCCTTATATAAATACAATGCAGTGAAGAGAGAAGTTGTATAAACTGTATGTCCTGTTTGTACTGCAGATAATTTAAACGATCCAACAAATTAATTTATATATTTATATTACAGAAATGGATTTGGATTTCCAAGAATTATCAAGTGACCAAGACATTGTCTCTCGTATGACTAAATTCTGCCAAGCTGTTGAAGCAATTGATGAGGCTTTTAATTTTTCAGAAGATCCAGAATGGTACGACAAACTTTCGAATGAGCAGAAAATAAAATACAATCATCTCATGTCATTCAGTCTCAATGGTTTATTTTGGATGTATTTGAGGGCAGAAGGTATTCCATGTTTTTAAATACTAATGTTTATCAGGACAGTCCTGCGAATGTATTATTAATAATTACCAATTTTACACAGGTATTGATCCCAACAATCATCAAATCAAAGCAGAGAACGAGCGTCTGAAACAAAGCATGGCTAGAGCCAAGCAGATTCACGACAGAAACACAATAATGCCCAGGTTGAACGTGGATGCTGCTCAAAGATTTATTAGAAGTGGTCTGTGGACGCCAGTGCAGAGTCAAGATGAAGTTCAAGTTGTAAATCTATCAGAAGAAAATTGGGACAAATAATCTTATCTACAAAGGACGTTTTTACTCAGTTTTTAACGTTTGTGTTTGCTGACTTGTCAAATAATACATTAGGATTCATCATGTATCAGATTGTACTTGGTACAATGTATTGTGTTTGTACTTCTTGTGGTACAAAGAAATAAATATTTTTTATTACATATTAAAATCACATGTATTTACAAGTTTTCACATACTAGCTCATCAATTTATTTTTCCCACATTCCAACTACGACAAATCTTGTCAAAAAGTGTCTTTGAATTCTTTATTTTTTATATTAAAAATTGAGCTATTGCAATCTTCTAATAATAGTTTTTGATTTTGGCTGTACTTAAGTATATAACTTCTAACTTGCAATATTTTGCAAGATTGAAATTGCTGGCAACGTTGCTCTCTTCATTATAATATACTTATCGACCCACACAATTCAAGCTTCAAGCGCCGCTAAACTAAAGCTATGGGTAGTGACTATATATAATGAGTCACTGAAAGTGACATCAAGAAGTGAAAAATATTTAGTCTTGGTGCAGGTATTTACTTGATTGGTATTTCGTTATCTCATGTGAAAGTTTCAAACAATATAAGTAGTGGGCTACGTATGACTCTTGTGAGTATTTTTGTCCATGACTGTCTATTATCAGATTTTAGTAAGACGAAATATTTACTGTTCAACAGTGTTTAAGGTTATAGCGCAAAGTTTTTTATTTAAATAAAAATAGTGTATTTGTACTTAAAAGGCGTTACTTCATTTTGTGTTTTATCTACTTTTGTCCCGGAGGAGAAACAGTACAAAAATCAATCATTCTCATTGTATTACAGGTTTTAACAAGATGTCCCTTAGCAGGTGTGCTAATATTTTGTTCAACAAACAGATTTTCAATAATGCTAAGCTTGCAGCAATCGGTAGCCTCAATTTCAAAGGTAACAACAAACAGATCTGTTTTTATCAAGTGCCGTATCAGCAACAACAGAGAAGAAGTTTCAAAGACTTTGGGCACAAAAAAGGGCCTGTTAAAAAGTATACTCAATTGTATGCCACAGTGATTACTGTGGTCTTTTTAGGGAACTGCTTAAACTGGCATTCGTGAGTAGATGACTATTTTCGGTAGAAAGTAAGAGTAGATTAGGTATGCAGTGTTTAATTTTTGTATAAAACTATTTCAGTATAAAAGGAATCTTTTTCCCATCCGTTGAAGCTGCCTCAAAAATCCAGCAGAGAGAAGATGACGAGGAAAATAAAAATATAGAAGAGGTAGACGAAGATGGTCTCAAAAAGAAGAAGAGCAAGAAAGATAAAGTTGGATTTCGAGACAGAAAGGTTATATAGTGCATGTTGTGCAGTTAATTATTTTTTGTTTGTGCTTAGTATAATTATTAAATGAATACTTACTATGCATTATTTTTGATGACGAAAAAAAAGTTAAATGCAAAAGTGTAAAGTCTCAATAGTGAACATTTTTGAATGTTTAATGATTTTCTTCAATCTTAAATTCATAAGATATAATATTAATAATGGACTTGATGAGTGACAAGTCTCGACACAATGTTGGTAACAGTAGTTTTAACACTAGCTATTTTGGAGCATTCTTGCAGATAATAGAGTATGAAAATCGGATGCGTGCATACTCAACTCCAGATAAAATTTTTCGTTATTTCGCTACAGTAAAACTGATTAGTCAGGATATGATAGAGACATACATGACACCTGATGATTTTTTAAGAGCAATAACCCCAGGCATGAAACAGCCGGATGGTAAAGTTTGATTACCATTATCAATTTTTGTGCCTAATCAAATACTTTTCTGTGAATAATTTGGATAAATTGTGCTACTATTGATAATGATGGTGATCATGGGGCAACTATTTTTTACTTACTACAAATTTAATACTAACTTTAATCTTTCTAAACTAATACAATGAGAGAACGCTAGACTGAAATTTGCAAGTATTAAACTGAAGTAATTATTGACTTGAAGTATACTTAATTGACTAATTTGGCTCTAATCGACGAATTTGCATTTCATTATTTGATTGCAATTTATTGCATTAGAGTTTCGTTTGTTTATCAGTTTTTTACTGTAACAGTAAAAAATTTCAGAATAGTTTTCTGTACCCATAAAAATTCATATTTTTCTGCTAAGCTTTTGCATTACATGCTCTTCATTACTTTCATAAGTTGAATAACCAACTAATGTTTCAATGCTACACCTTACTCAACTGTCGAGCTTGCTTTATAAAATTTAACCAATGGAAAAGTTTCACACTGTAATATTTAGCATCTGAGCTTGAATTTTTTTCACAAAGTTTGATAACAATGAGATAACATAAGCACATGTTAATATACAGATAGTGGAATATGAGAACCGCATAAGGCAATTTTCAACACCTGACAAAGTATTTCGTTATTTTGCGACGCTTGAAATGATATATCCTAACGGTTCGCATGAGGTGTTGATGACTCCGGATGATTTTTTAAGGTCACTGACACCCGGTGTCTTACAACCAGAGGGTAATTTTTCCGAGACTTGACTCTAGTCATTTTTGGTGGTGATTTTTATTACAGTCCTGTTTTCAATATAGTTATATGTTTTCAAGGTTTCTTGTTATAAAATCACTTGATTATATTTGACCACCTATATTTTTCAAGATTGATTTTTTTTCAATTTTCCATTGCAGAGTTCCGATTGTGCATGCTTACTTTGTTGTTTATTAATCAATTATTTTGCATGTTATCTGTTGAGCCTACTCATTAATGCTTTGGAATAAAATACAATGTGCATGTATGTATTAAAAAAAACAACAACACAACACTACTTACATTTTTCATTGGCACACATTCAGTTTTCATTTTATGTGCTTTCTCTGATCATAGACTCGTTCAAGTTCGAATATTTATCACTATAAAATGGTTCTAGGTTTGGGATTAGATAAATATAAACGATACGATCCAAAGGTAAAGACGATATTATTTAATCCGTTGTTCTTGTGTTACAAATAGGAAATCAATTGACAAAAAAACTTTCTTTCAATCAGAGCGTTCAAACAAAACTGGAGTTAGCATTGAACGAGGACAGTATCTTTTATACACTTGGAAGTTATGGGCTGATAACTTTTTCCGATTACATATTCTTACTCACGGTTTTGTCAAGTAAGTTTTACTTGACAAAGTATTTGAAATAAGTGGCTAATAGTAATTTTCACCTAATACTATATTTTAGCGTCTCGTCGTCATTTTGAGATAGCGTTCAGAATGTTTGACGTAAACGGCGACGGAGATGTCGATTACGAAGAATTTAATAAAGTTTCGAATTTGATTCGTCAACAATCCAGTATTGGAAACCGTCATAGAGATCATGCCAATACCGGAAATACCTTCAAGGTAGATTGTCCATAATAATTTGGTACATGATGAAAATTTTAAATCGTATACTTATTCTAGGGTGTGAATTCGGCACTAATGACGTACTTTTTCGGAGTAGATTTGAAGAAAAAACTGAAAATTGAAAAATTTCTAGAATTTCAGGAGAAATTGCAACGCGAAATTTTGAGCCTCGAGGTAAATAGTTTAAAAAAACTTACTTTTTCTGTTTAATACTTATCACGCATGAAAATTGGTGATGATTTTTGCTTCCGTCGTGTCGAAAGTTTGTACGAAAGGAACCCGATGAAAAAGGTTTGATAAAAGAAGTCGCCTTTACTGAATTGCTCTTAGCTTACGCTGGATTTTCAGAAAAGAAAAAGCAGCGCATAATAAAGCGAGTTAAAAAATCGTACGTACATGCAATGTGATTACAAGTTATTTTGCCCAAGTACATGAGGTCGTTGAATTCGTCAATGAAAAAAATCTAAAATATTTCAGGTTCAAAGATTGTTCTCAGGGCATAGAAAAAGAGGATTATCTGAAATTCTTTCACTTCTTGAGCAACATAAACGATGTCGATACCGCCTTGACTTTCTACCACATTGCTGGGGCATCAATAGATCCCGGTAAAACAGTATAGTTTTTAATTAAAATTTAATTCTATAAATGTTTATTTTTCTGCTATTCGATATTTTTACAGCTACGTTGAAGCATGTCGCAAAAACTGTATCCCATGTAGATTTATCGGATCATATAATTAAAGTTGTCTACACTATTTTCGATGAGAACAGTACGTAGTAAATTCAACATTGGCTCGAGTTCGTTTGAAAGTATTTCTCTAAATTGTTTTACTTTACAGTGGACGGACAGCTGAGTAACCGCGAGTTTGTTGCCGTCATGAAAAATCGAGCTCTCCGAGGCTTAGAAAAACCTAAGGACACCGGCTTCGTTAAACTTTTCCAGTCTATTCTCAAATGCGCTAGAAATCAGTATGCCGCTTAAATTAGCTAGTCTTCCCGTTGATGCACAAATCATTACATATTTGTTCCAACAGCTGCTTTGTGATAAATTATTTAAGTTTACTTCACTTTGTAATATACCGCAAGTACTCAAATTATTTAATTATGTTGTAAGTAAAATAATTTTTGTAAATTATCGATCATTGCAAAGAATCCACGCCCTCGTCATTACTCAAATTATATATAATATAAAGAAACTTTTAACTTGAATAAAGAATGTGTCACTAATTTTCACCGCAATCCCTTTTAAAATGAAAGGAGGTCACAAGCTTTTTTTTGTACCGAGTATACCAAAGTCACTTTCCCATAAAAATAGCCGTGATGAATGAAGCGTGACTTTGACAAAAAATCACATCACATTGGCTGCGGACGTTGTCATCCATTTCACTCGGATTAGTCTTACACTTTCCTCGAATACAGAAACATGCCACATCGCTGTAGTGTCATGGTCGACAGATATATTATTGTTTATTTTGTTTTTATACACTTAATTAGTTTTGCTGCTGGTGCCGTTATGAAATTAAAACGTGAAAATCTTCCAGGTACATAAAAAGTTTATAATCCATACGCTTTGTACTTTTTACGTGGACAATCGATTAACTTTATAAATTAAATTGAACTTTAGGCGACATGAAAGTCGTCGCAAGTGACAGTGTTCCTGAAATTTCAAGGAAAGACCTGATGGAAATCATCCAGAAGAGCCAATTTTTCCAGTGAGTCTTTGAATTTATCATTCTCTGGCAGTATCGAAAATTTATTCAATGATTTGACAAAGAAAATTTTAGGGACATTTTCTTCGAACAACCCGATCCTACGACAGTTCAATTCGGTCACGTCTGTGAGAATCCTCACGAATGGGAGCAGCGTTTCGAACAGAGGGACTTAAAAAATAATCATTACCAAGGAAAGGTATCATCTCGTTCGATCGATGCATGCTCATTATAAGGGGCTGGCAAACGTTTTTTTATTGATTTTTTCCCCCCCTTTTTTTTTTTTGACATTTAGATGAGGTGGGGCAACAAAAATGGCGATTACGGAGAACACTACTGGGACCTGGGTCATGCAGGATAAATATACAGGATACTCAAACCGATCGCGTTTTGTTCCGATTCAAGTTCTCAATTTTCAATGTAAATGTCCAGTTGAACTCTTTTCTCGCCATTAAATCTTCCGAAATTTTCGTACTACCTTTCAAATTCAAAGTTTTTTTCACCCGCGATCCGCAAAAATGGACGACGACGACGACGACGACTGCAGGTGCAAACAACACCTCCGGGGCATGAAAATCGGTAAAGATCTGCAGCAGCGTATGAAAACTGGTGAGGTTATTGATTTTGAAGAAGAAGAAAAAAAAAAAAAAAAAAGCCCACGAGCTAAGTTTTACCGGTGAGTTGTCTGATTGCAACGGGATCAGGTAAAATCGGGGCCGAGCGCGCAACGAGTTTCGAGACGCAGCAGGCCAAGAAGCTCCAGTGCGTCGACGAGGCGCACACGAAGTTGCACGCGCTAACGATGAAAGAGGCCGAGCGGTACGTTTCGAAATTTCACGAGTTTCTCGCTGACGCGACGCCACCCGCCTGCCCGACCCTGGAACAAAGAGTAAGGAGCCAGCATGTTTCAACCGTCTCGCGCGTTATTCTGGTTTGAATCGCGGTTGGGGGAAAAAATCGGTCGCACGCCAGTCGTCGCGAAAAGTACGGCGACAAAAGCTCCGATCCGCTCGCCTCGAAAGGAAAAGCCGCGTACACGCGCGCGGCACGCGAAATGCGGAAAAAAAAGAGAAAAAAACCGTCGCGCCCAGGTGATCTCGTGCCTGAAGAAGAACCGAAACGACACCCTGAAATGCAGCGAGGAGGTCGCGGCCTACTCCAACTGCGTGGACGGCATGATGCTGGCCAGCACCCGCGACGACACCGCCTGTCCGAGCGGCGGCGGCAGCGACGGCTCCAACAAGAAACTCTCCTACGCCGAAAAGTTCGAGTGCCGGTGATTGTTCTTGGCGTGAGTACACTTGCGACGATCTCCCACCCGGAGCCTTTCCCCCCTCGATTTTTCGTCCCCGACGCGCGCGCGCTTTCGATCGCCCCTTTCCTCTCCGGCGTCGTCGGGTATTAAAAGTTACAACTCCAGAGCGAGCTGATCGATAGGGATCGTTCCATCATAGCCGGGCAATAATTTTCGACGCGCCGCCTGCCCCGTCTGTTCGGGGGGTCGAATGAAAAAAAACAAAAAGGGGAGGGGGAGGGCGAAAAAGAAACGGTGCCGATGGAGCAGGCCGGGAATTATGGCCCCCGCGGCTAGTATACGTCGCTCGCGGTCGTCGTCGACGATGGCCCGCGTATTTATTCGTATTTCGTCCGCGAGCCGTGATTTATGTTCACGGGTGCTGGTGCTGGTGCTGGTGCTGTTGCGCGCGTATACGGATGATATTAATCGAGGCGTCGGCTGGCGCACTTTTGAATCGGTCGTCAGAGTTAGACGAAGGCCCGCACTGTGCCAATGTATGTTCGTACAATACACGCGTTGTAACTCCCTTCCACCGTCCGCGCTCCATGCAGTTTGCGGCTTATACGTCGATATGCTTATCGATTCAAACGGAAGGCCATAACGCGCCGATTCGATGAACAATGTTTGACCCGCAGTGTTCGGTTTTTGTTTCCATAAATACAACGATGCACAGCGTATAGTATATTTCTGTGGCTTTTCGGTAAAAGGGGACAAGTCCAATTAATTTCGAATTTCCCTCAGTTTGACGATGATAGCGAGGTACACAAACGAATCAGAGTTGAAAAATAGACGTGTAAACACGAACCAATTCATTTTTACTTGCATTCGATCGCACCACAGTGATCATTCGTATCAATTTCGAGTCGTGAAACTCAGATTTTTCCATTTTTTTCACTATTTCGCTCATAACTTTGCTTAAAAAGGTCGTAGAGAGTCGCTTAAAAAAGATGGTAAGGATCAAAAGTTATGATCATTTAAAGTTTGTTGGGTGGTTAACGAAAGAAAAATTTCATTGGATTTGTTGGTTTTCGAGTTTCTTTTAGTTATAACTCTTGACCCTGTCGATCTTTTTGGACAAATAAAAGAATTAATTGTAATTCTTTTTGCGACCTTTATTTTCTTTTTTTAAGCAACCCTCTGCGACCTTTTGAATCAAAGTTATTGGCGAAGTAGTAACAAAAATTAGAAAGTAGTTCGTCAAAAATTTATTTATTTTGCCCGTAACTTTGTTCAGAAAGCTCGTAGAGAGTCGCTTAAAAAAATAAAATAAAGGTCGCAAAAAGAGCTACAAATTCTTTTTTTTTGGGCGTCAAAAAAAATGATAAAGGTCAACAGTTACAGTCAAAAGAAGCTAAAAGATTAACAGATTTTAGTGGTTTTAACTTCTCTCCTTATTGTACAGGACCTCTGGAAGAAGAAACGCTTTGTCCGAGAGGTGCGGATCGAAGATTTGAACAGTTCCCGGAAAAAGGGGTTAAGTCCAAGTTCCCGGAATTAGGGGATAACTAAAGCATTTTCCGGCTTTTCACGGTCGCGAAAAATGTTCATTCGCGCAAAATAGTATAAAAAATGTTCCTTCCACTTCACTTTACTTGTCAGCCAAGTATGGGATTCCAATTCGATTGCCCTGATCTTACAGATGCGATCAAACATTAAAAAGCGATTTACTCGAAATCACCGAGACTGGACTTACCCCCTTTTACCGGGAAGCCACAGATTTATATTATCAGTGGCTTCCCGAACAAGCCGATTAAGTACACTTTTCTGATTTTCGCGAAAAACGACTTTAATGATTGAAGAGCTACTTTTTGCCAGCGCAGAAACTATGTGTTTCTTACTATACGTCACGTTAAGTACTAGTATGAGGCTTTATTATTTTATATTGGCGATCAATAAATGCAATCGACTTTCTCGCTACGTGTCACTTATCGATTTATTCGGTCAGTCCGGTAACATTTACGGAAATTCGGAAAAACGACGTGTTTAAACACTAAAACACCGCGCCTACTTGCTAATTTGTTGTCGAATAGTAGATTTTCATCATTTAAGCTCGTAATCTACTCGATTGCGCACACTCCGAAGTGTGAAAAGCAATTGAAAAAGCGCAGCGTGCGTTTTTTACTAGAGCACCACGGGGACAGTATAATATCTTGGCACCGCGATTTTATCATGAATTCGAATCTTGATTCGTATAATATTATATAAAAAAAAAGCATTTTTTACTGCAGACACCATGTATCTCTCTCGCTTCGTTTTTGAGATACAGCCTCGCAAAGATCGAGATGCGAGCTGTGAAGGCTGTAACATGGAATATAGTATCCATACAGCAATAAACACGTTAGAAACTCGTGAAAATTTGCAGGCCTATGTTTTTCAGTGCGCTGATTAAAAAAAAATCGACCACCGAAATGATCACCAATAGCTAGCAAGTGGTTTATAATATTGATTTTTCAGTGACTTTACCATTCAAGTTCGAAAAAAATTCAATCATTTGGGCCACATGCAAGTATCATTGGTCCTTTTGATGGGCGGATTCGCAATCAGCGCATCGAGCAACACGAGCAAACAAATTTTCACGAGGTTTCGACATGTTTCGCCATGTATACTGAATTGAATAAAGTGATCTTTGCGCGGCTGTTTCTCAAAAACGAAGCGAGATAGACAATTAGTGTATCTGAAAAAAATGCTTATTTTTAATCATCCTACCCGAATCGATTATAAAATAGCTTTTCCCGTGATATCATACTCGTGCCCAGCACACGACTGGTGGTTTTTGTGTACGCCTTACTCTCATGATGATCATGCATGGTGGGTGGTATATGATATTGTATGGTGTGCAGCGAGTATATAAGTACAATATTATACTATGATTCAGGATTATAAATGCTCGCTGCGGCAACGATTTTTCATATCACTCATTCGGTTAGTCCGGGACAAGTGTCAGTTATTCGCTTAGGTTCTGTATACCCATTACGGGAAATGGGTAGCTCGAATCGTTCCAAAAATTTTGTCGCGCAAAGTACACTACGAAAGTATATGATTTTCGGTCCTAACTCGATTTTCCAAAAAAAAATGCGATCGGTCTGGGAAGCCACTGGTACAAACTCGACCCGCATCCCATCTCCCGGGGAGCGCTTTGTCAAACTTGTCACTTAGAGCGGCTTCGATACGTGTGCTCCGTTTCAGATAGCTGTCCCCGACAAATCGGATCGTATACGCATACACGTACGTGCAGGGGGACGAGAAGATTGGGGGGGACACAGCTCCTCTTTGCATCGACTTCGCATTAAGTGCACATTATTATGATGCGCGCGCGTATAGGGCTGGATGGAGCGCGAGTGCGCGGAGGCTGGTGGTTCGCTAAAAGCTCCCCCTCGCTCGCGCGCGGGCTGATGGCGGCGGGTACACGCTTTCGGCCGCTTGAGCTCGGAGAGTAGATTGCCCTATAGCTCCTCTCGTGCCGCTGATGTCCCGGTCCGCTTCTCCGAGCAGGAGTGAACGCGCGTATGCGTGGTGCGTATCGTCGGTGTATAATAAAATGATGGTAGATTGATTACGCGCAGAACCCGCATTCGAGAGGAGAGAGAGCTTCGTAGGCTCGGTGGACTATATTCACGCAGAGGGCATTATTCCACGCGACGATTGCGAATTTGGTCCAACGGAACGATGTACATTTTTTTTTTTCCTTCAAAGATCTCGCATGATGTATTCAATCTGACTCGAACGGCCGGTGCGATCGAGCATAATCCCTGTCGCGTGCAGGTCGCTCGAAAATCAAAGCCCTGCGGAGCGGCCCTGGTTTAGTAAACACCGGTGCATTATTGAGCCCCGAGTTCCAACTCTCTGATGCTGTCGCTGCTGCTGCTGCTGCCGTTTTCCGGGCTTCAAAAGCCCGGCTTGGCGATAAATATTCAGCCGCCCCGTTCCCGCGTGTTTGCCGTACGGCCCGGGGATTCCTCGAGGAAAAAACAAGTTTGGGGAAAGTTCAACGTTCTCCCTTCGTAAGAGCCGTAAAGTTGCTTGTCCCCCTTCGTAGGGGCCGGAAGGTTTCTTGCCCCGCCGGGCGGCTGCAGGAAAGGGCTCCCCCGGTGGGCGTTTCCCCCCCCCCCCCCCCCCCGTTTATTTCAAGCGGGCGACTATGAAAAAATTTCTCTTTCTTTCACGTTTCACGCCTTATACCATAGCGGGGATAAGGATTCGAGTAACGCGCGCGAAAATATATCATCTGTGCATGCACGTGTACTGCGGACTGTGTGGTTGCGTGCATACAGCACGGCGTCCCCCCCGCGCTGTAAGGTTCAATGGAGCGACGGATGCTGAATAACCGAAGAGAAAAACGCGACGAGCTTTCGCGCCAATTTACTCGCGAGCCTCCGTCCCCGCGGGCATGAATCTTTCATGCGATTATTTACGAGGTTACGGGAGGAGGAAAAAGCTTGACCGTTTTATGCTCGGCTTCGGTCATACGGCCCTTGTCGTCCGCGACTTACGTTTTACGTTTGGAATCGAGAGCGGAACGTTTTGGAAACGTGCACGGCTGAATTTTTCTCTTCTTCGTTTCCCGCCTTTTTGCTTCGTTGCGCCTCGTAAACGCTCCACCGTAGCTTCCTCAAAAACTCCAAGGGGAGACAAGTGAAAGGTTTCGCTCAACTGCAGCGGCTCGCTTGGATATTGAACATTTTTCGCGGCGTATTTCGAGATTGGTATCGATGATTAGTATATTTCATTACGTAAGGCAAATCATAAGAACCAGGTCGTCTTTATTTTTGCTTGAATCGTAGTGTATTAAATATTGGAGTTTAAATTTTTTATACAAGTTTATTTAATTTGCGATCCGCTGTTCCGATAAACTCCTCAACTTTGTTGAACGACGCCTCGGTATTGGAAATTTGCCACGTCAATCTTTATGTAACCTTATTTTTTGAACTCGATTAATTTAACTTGCCGAAGCGCAGCGGTCCGTCGGATCTCGAAAACTCAGAACTCGATCGTACCGCGAATTCAACTCCCCCACTTCTGGCGCAAAAGATTTTTCGGAAAATGGCATTACCGTTCAATAGGATACAATTAAGGTGATAGTTACGGGCCACGTTCAAAGGAATTTTAAGAACTCCCGACTCTCACCGTGTACGATTTCTAATAAAAAAAAGTTCCAAATCTCGAAATCTACTTTTTCTTGTAATTTTGTCGGATCACTATACGGTGGTGCTTGTTAAAATTAAACATACATCACTATTCCCACTGTTCCCCATTGGGTGCAGATAATGGCTCGAATAAAAATTCCAAGTATACAGTTTACAGATAAATAAATACTCTTTTGGACAACGCATGTTTGGCGTTTTTACTTTGATACACTCCAAGTGCCCCCTTTTCTTCGGGATTCATTTTTAATTTTTCTTTTTATATTCATTCATATTTATTTATTTTCATCATTAATATAATTTGTTCTTATTGTACAACTACCCTTTTTAATTTATTGCCCTTTTCCGTGGAACTACTACCCGTCACAATATGCCCCGTTGAGCTATTATTATGCGTGTGAAAAAAAGCCCCGTGATTCAACGAGGAAGACCTCCAAGACCTTGGATGGTACACCTCGGTTGAATTATTTTCATATTGAAAATGATAGTAGCATCTAGTTAAATATATCATTCACGACTATCGATAAATCGATCGCTCACAGGTATGTAACCACCAAATTTCACTATTTACTATTTGCCCATCTGTCCTTGCAGTTGGCGATGATCTGTCGATGTCATCCAGCTAGTTAATTCACCTCTTGGAATAGTAAGTATACAAGGAACGCAGGGTCGTTAAAGGTTCACGTGCCCCATGCGTAGAGGGTCTACGAGTGAGCGCGATACCACGTAAAGTGAGGGAGTTCCGCGTTTGAGTTTGCCTGATTGGAAACTAACCGTCCGTCCTTTTCGAGTTTCATGGTGTACGCGTATATGTATGTACATAAGCCTGGGTGAATAAATATATGTATAGAACTAAATTTGATGAGAGAGCAGATGTGTGTTTACCGCACTGATCGCTCGAGCGTTGACTTTATAATACTCCCAAGATGAAGCTACAAGTCCGGTGTACGTGCTTTCATTCGATTTGCAAGACGAACTGGCGCTATAGCCGCATGTGAAAATGTGTTGGTTTGAAACAACTTGTTTTTCAGGTTTACTCTGAAAAGTCTGATGAAAGTTTTTTCAAGTGTTTTTAAGACGCATCACTCCTCCAAAACTTCTCCAAAACTTTCGGTCTGTGGTACGATTCTTTGAAAAAGATTTTGAAAAACTTGGGAAAAACGTTGTTCCTGATCAGCAATAAAGTAATTATTTTTCAAGCAGAAATATTTTTATTTAGTGAAGATTTTCTGCAATTTTTTTTCACCGAATTTGACCAGAAGTTATTTTTACCTAATTTTCATCGCTAGTATTTCAATTCATTTTTCGATATGAAAAATGAATGATGAGCGATTGCAATACTTTTTTTAAAATGTGTTATCTAATTAAAACAATCAAACTTACACATTCCTCCAAGTTTCGGGCTTCTCGTTGAAAGTTTTGGACAAGTTGTGGAATGATTGGTCAAAAACGTTCAAACTAACATAGCAAAAACCTTATTTAAGCCACCTAATTGCATAGCGCAAGAAAACCCTTTGCTGTACCAAAATCGTACGCGAGTACGTACTTGTATATACAACATCAGTAAACTTGTTTTCACGTCTTACTCAAATCACGTATAAATTGCACAGCACAAGGCAAGCTTTAGCGCGCAAGTGCACTTTTTTAATCCCCCAAGTGTCGTATCACCAGAATCGTCTGCGAGTAAGTATATAGTTGAATACGCTCCACAGAATTTTTATGATCTCGATACGGCCGCGGCTCAATGCCACGCGTCAAAGCTCATTTGCCGGTACGCGATTAAGTACACAAGTAGGTACGAGAGAAGAAATTTCGTTGCGGATGAAGCTCCGATGCTTCACATGATACGTCAGACCTGGGGCATAGCATTGAAATCGCCAGCACCCTTGGAAGCACTCCAAATGAAAAAGTTTCGCGTTCCTCCGTAAATTTGGAAAACTCCCCCGTCCGCGGGCACAATCGCTGCCTGCAAGGCTCGCTCGGTAGGTCGAAAATTATACGTCTTATAGATAGCATGTTTGCGCGATACTCGGGCGGTGCCTTAATGGTTCCTGCGTGTGTGTTTGACGAGGCCCGTTGTCGCATCACGTAAACGACAAGCAGCTCGTGTTGTACACGACCCACACCCACTATCCACCCAGCACCTACACATGCGCGCAAGTAATACCCACCGCGACACATTACCCCTGTAATGTGCCATTGCGGCTCGCGTCTGTGCGTAACATGCAATACTCTGTGCATGTGCGCACAACTCCGATGTGGGACATCGGCTACTGCGACGAGCTGCTAACTTTGTTTATTGTCGTCTTTCGGAAGTACGTAAGATGAAAGGGCAGCGTACTTCCTTGCCCTTATCGTTCTCCCTTCTCGCGGATGCATAATATTGTGGGTTGGCTGCCAGATAAGTATGGGAACAGCACGCGTTCGTGCGTGTTAAAAAATATACATTCGAATGCGTGTTTTGGAAAAGTATGTACTATTCCCATGCAATGCGCGCTTACGCTTTTGTATCAAACAGTAGTTCGTGATGTAAATAGCGTTACATATACGACAGGCGCTTGTATATACCAAAACTCAGGGGCAAATAACGAGGGATAATTGAAACATACGGCGCGAATCGAAGCCATTTAATTAGTTCAACACGCCGGCATCCGCGCTCCAGTGTTAATATTGGTACTTGTACACTTGATCATCAAAACGAATGCGTACAGATACATGCAAGTTCCGCAGCTTCGTGTATTAATGACAGAATTATTACTTCCTTCGCACCACTGCGCTCTGCATATGTATTTCTCCACACCAATATACCTTGCTGTCTATTATTGTTGGTCTGTTTATTCATCTTTGTCTCCGTGAATTTCAAATATCATGCACTCTTCGATATTTTGACAAAGGAACTTTATTCTTTGTGTGCGTCAGTTTGAAATACAAAACACACCGAACAGCTGTCTCTCAAGGTTGTCTCGAACGTTGTGTGCTTTTTTATGATAATCGGTACAAACAAATCGAACACCAGGGGAAAAAAGTGCTGTCGTTTTGATTTCTTTCCTGTGCTTATTTCTTTAATTTTACCGCTCGACGTGGCAGTCAACAGTGCAACGCAAATACACCGCGGAGCAATCGATTGGAATGCATAATGACAGATTTCGCGCTGTCACGCGTGGCAGTGCACGTACCGACGTAAGTGTATATACACACACACACATCGTACTTATTTACACGCGGCAAACATCATTATATGCGCTCGCCTCGGCTGCCGAGATGAGCGCCTAATAATAATGAGGTACGCACACGTGTATACTTAGCTATATACGTAAAGAGAGATGCGCCAGCCGTGGATTAAAATATAAAATCGATGAATATTATGTAGGCATGTTTGAGTTCGTCTCACGAAACTTTTTTGCGTATACACGTGCGTCCGGATAGCTTTGGGCCAATTTCGACGATGTGTGTACGGCTTACACAAACAGAGCGTTCCGAATTTCATAAGTAAATCATGGGAGTACACGCTCGGCACGTACGTACACACATTTGTAATTTATTTATCGATTTTCTTCGAATATCATTCAACATTCATGCAACTGTTTTGGGGTTGTTTATTACCCAGAGATGAATTACTCGGAATAATCAATAAAGATGAAAACTTTGATTAAATCATAAAGCTTTTATCATTGAACAAACAAGAATAAAATAACCTTTCATCGTCCGCGTAATTGATAAATGCGGGAGTAATCAAACTATTAATTATTCATTGTATATACAACAATCTGCAATATTGGCGACTCCTGCTTTTATCAGTCACATCTACGATGAAACATTACTTTTTAGTTTATCAATAGAAGCGTATTCTTGTAATTTTATTATATTTTCAATTTTTAGTCACGATCATAGATTCTTTTGACCTCGAACAGTTCATAATCTGCGAAACTAAGTAGAAGCAGTCAAGTGAGGTAAGACAGACCGTCTAATTTCATTTGCCACGAGTGGTCGAGTAAAAAAAAAAAAAAGTCAGTATACTTAAATGTTGCACCGTCGAACGTAATAAGTAACACTTTTTGGACAATCTAGCGTATATCATTAATAATAATGATAATAATAACGCACATCCGGAAATAATTGCAGGAATCAAAATACGCGGGAATATAAATGTGCGTTATGTCGTAAAACACGAGCCTCCTATAGGATAAAGTTTATGGAAAACGCTGAAATGAAGAACGAGTCCTCGATACGAGAGCATATGTATTCATATGTGTGTGTACAGGGAAAAAAAGAAAGGGTGAAAAATAGCATACTGCGCCGCCCGCCGATGCTTGTACATATACATAGCCATGTATATATTTATAATATCCATTTTGTTTGCCAAAGCCTCGCGTCGCGCCTCGGGGAGTTCCCTTGGAGTTGGTCCAGAGATCGATGGATCCAAGGAAGGGTATGCATCGCTGCGAGCGCTGGAACAATCGCTTTCTCCATCGCTCTTTCATCAAAAACGCGGGGCCGGATGCATATATACCCGAGGTACAGGCAGGGCGGGAGGAGAGCCGACGGCGCAAAATATGGGAGTATGATCGTTTCCGATGCGTTATAAGTTTTTTCCCCAGCCCACTCGCGGGTACTTGTACGGATGATGGGTATTACGGGAGTTTGCGTCGCCCTCGCTTCTTACGCGTGCATTATATATGTATGCGTGTACCTATAATACGCGTACTTTGTACGCCCTCGCGCACTTCGGGACGGGTATGAGCCAACATTGCGTCTGATGTACATGATACCTATATACGTGTACGTGAACGGGGATCCGTTCGAGCTTTCAAACTTTCGTTCGAGTTAAGCGTCTGTATACCGTGTGCATACATCAGATATGCGTATATTAGAGTATGGATTTATACAGGCATTTATGATTATACATATCGCGTGTGTTATACATGTATAGTTGCGTCAATGCAGCTCTGTATCTTTGGAAAGTTGGAATCTTCTCGCCCGATATTCAAAAAGAGGTCGCGTTAATTGCGAAACTCGGTGTTGAACTTTTTGTTTGGGTATAATGGCTTATTCGCAAGTTTAACGGGATGAAATATATGTTCCGACCATACCGGAATACGATTAACGCCACACTGATGAACTAAAGTTCCATTAGAGGCAAAACTCAAGATCGTACGATGCGTTCATCCATATTTATCCAAAATAACGATTGTTTTATTCACATAAACTGTATTTTACTAAACTAGATTTTCGAAGCTGTATTTGTCGTATCAGCAAATTACAATTACTTATTGTTATAAATGTAACAGTATTTATTTCGGATTACGTCAGATAATCACCTATCATTAATTATTGAAACTTTTAAAGTATTTTACCGCTAAAGTAGGTACTCTCAATCAATACATTTGAATGTACCCGGCACTGTACTCTCGAAAGCTCAGAGATACTACACTGATGCGCATGAAGAAACCATCCAACGTATTGCTTATAAAATGTATTTTTTGTAACACCCAAGCTTAGGTTTCCTTGAAAAAAGAATCAGAATATGCATCTCAGTTACTATTATATTTGGCACTTGCATTGGTAAGTAATAAATAAAGTCAGAAGATGGAAGGAGAGAAGAATTTTAATACAGCTGTGAGCTCGGAATTTTGTGAATTCGTGCAGAGAGCCAATAAATGCTGGCCGCGCGCTTTAGGGATATATCTCGTAGCCAGTGGCAGTGCCAAAAGAATCGACCACGTAGATTTTCCTGGCAATTAAACGGGCACTCGGACACTCGCGGAGTAATATAGCCTCTATGGATTTACGACGCGCGGAGAATTACATTTCACGGAATTTCGAATTTCTGTACGCGAAATTAGAGCGAGCTTTTGACTTTTCTTATTGGACCGCGAAAGCTTTTGATACAAACGTAATCTTGCAGGGTACATATATACAAGGGGACGAGCTTTAATTTCGAAATATCCGCTATAAATGTGTGTTTGTCGTACGCTTTGGGTTTGAAATGATTAAACCTTTGTAGACATCAGTGCGTACGCGTCGAAGTATGATAAAACGAAAATGTACCAGTCATCGGTACATACACACGCGTACAGAAGTATAATACTCGAGAATCCTTACAGATAACTCGAGCGGGAATTCAAGTGCCGGAGAGATTTTATACGGTTCACTGCGAGAGGAGAGGAAAGAAGATAGGGAGTCCTATTCGGGATAGTGGATTTTGAAGTTCAAACTTACAGCCAATTTCACTTGTTCTTATTACAGTATACGTATATATGCATATAGTCCCGACCGAGTAACGCGAGGGCGACGCAGTAAAGTTTCCTTTGTATTTCCGTAACTGCACTTTTTCGCCCGTTCTCCTTTTAGTTATTCCCACGCGGGAGACTGCAGCATTTACGAGCGCCACCGGGGGAGTTCAGCGTGATTGCTGACGCACTGTTCGTATGATTTTTCTTTCTTTTTTTTTCCAATCAATGATGTACATCACCACTTTGGCGGGTCAGAAAAAAAAATTCTGCCCCACAAACTAAGGCGGGCTGAACGACAGGCTCGTTTCTTCCCTCGTCCCGCGCGCCGGCTCTCGATTTGCGGCAGCGAGCGAGCGAAGAGCGGTATACAACCAAGTTTTGTCCCACAGCAGCAGCAGCAGCAGCAGCTCCCGTCATTCTTCTCCCGCTCCGCCGATCGATATAATGGCCCGGAATTATTCGAGCGCGTCTCGAGGGGCTGCCTCCTGATACGCCTCGCGTCTGCTACGGAGATTTTACCCCCTTCCCGTCCTCCGTTCACTACCCCCCCGCCCCCCGCCCCCGCAGCCTCGCGTTCCCTGGGGCATTCGGGGAATAATATCCAGCACTTGGCTTATGGCGCGTCGCTGCTCTCGTGTATCATACACTTGTTCGCGCGGCTCGGTTTTAGCCGTGAATAAGTTGATTGGAGGGAGACCGACTGCATCAAGAGCCGATACAAGAGACGGTGGGAGAAGAAGAAAAATGTAGACTCTGTACAGTTCAGCCACGATGGATGGACTGTTTCGTACGTTTTTTTTTCTTTTTTTTTTTTTCCAACGAATGTTCGTGAATGGGTCTGTAAAAATGAAACAGGGATTCGAAATAAAAACTGCGATCGCTTCACCTTTTCCGTGCTTCCCCCAAAATCATCGAAGAGCATTTTAGCACTCTGGTCACGGTGATACCGCGTGTTCTCAGGACTTGGGATGACAACGAATCGCAAAAAAATTATGCCAGCTCTTTCCATTTGTGTTGGATTTTCGTACACGCACGCCCAAAATAATGATTGCTCTCTTTTTTCTTTTGCCTCCAGGTATTGTTTGTCAGAGCGATCGAGCCAACGGCATCAAAACGCAACAGCGGCGGGTACTCTCTCTCTCTCTCTCTCTCTCTCTCTCTTGATGTGTACTAGTCTTACGTGCAAAAATAATACGAATAAAATGTTGCCAACAGGAGCGGCAAGTTTACCAAGATTTTTTTCGTCCAAGCCCTTCCGTAGACTTAGATCAACAGCTTGTCTCGAACCACCGCATTACGGTATATTCGGATGCCTAGGTACCGTACGGAGGCCAGCCTAGAGCAGCAGCTTAATTATTGCGCAAATCGGCCAACCGGGTCTCGAGCTTCTTTCCCTCCTGCCGGGGTAATCGAAAGGTCTTGGCTGGCCCTTGGCTGCACCGCGCTTCGATCCAGCCCACCGAGACAGGAGATGTACATTGCGTCTTGTACGTACTTTCTCTGTAGGTGATGCCGATAAATTTCAGCCGCGGGACATCGCCCCGATCGCCGATTCGGTTTGATTGTGCTTGAGAAATTTCGCGAGCGTCGGAGCAGCCCGCGCGAAAAATCGTCCCCACGATTCGCGCCGCACTTTGCCTGTCGAGCTCGATCCGCGCGGTACGAGCCCCGCCCGCGGCCCCCTCGGCCAATCGTTCCAGCTCCCCGGCTCATAATCGCACCCCTCGGGAGAGTTTACGCTGTGTGTACATGTTGCCGTACTCACGCGGTTGCTGTTATCATTGTATCGCCCGGCAGCGGGCAAAAATAGACGAGCCACCTCCCGCGCGGCAGTAAAGTCCGTCCCGGCGGTAATTAGCTTTTCTCGAGCGGAGAGCGGGCAAGTGTGCGCCGGAGTAGAGAGCAGCGGTAGAAGACAACGAGTCGTTGAAGGTGTCTCCTTGCATCGTACATCCCCAAGTCTGTCGACGGCGCAAACGGTTTTGTGAAAATAAAGAGGAAAGGCCGCGGGTCGGAAAGAAAAAGGAGCATGGAGCCGGTGCGTTTTCGCAAGGGATGCATTGTTTCTTTCAAGAGCTGAAAGGCTCGAGCGTTAGGACGGAAAGTTGGTCGAAGTGCGGAGCAAGGGAAGCGCTGGAGGAAGCGGGAGATGAGGCGTATTATACATGTGCGTGTACGCGTCGGTGATGGCGCATCGCGCACGAACAATGAGACCGATCGAACATTGGATCGGAACGAAGGAAAAAAAGATCCCCGATGAAAATCAACTTCTGCGCGCGGTGATCGTTATTACTACTATTTCCGCGGCGAACTCCCACGGATGACAATCGGCGTGCATCGCCCTCACTCGTATACGGGCCATTCTACCAAAAACGGTCTACTTGGAAGGCCGAAATGGACAAACGCTTCAAAGGGTTTTTAATTGTTCTATTTTTTTCGTACTGTCCGCGACCCAAATAAGTCAAAATCTTTTGGGCCCTGCTGGATACTTACTTCGTTCATTCACCTACACAACGTACTTACAATCTACATTCATTAACTTTACCATTCGAGCCGATAATCAAACACTATGCAAAGATAAAATGCGATTCGTGCGAAAAAAAGAAGCGTTACGGGCTCTCATAAAATCGTCTTAAAATCGTGATTGCGGCGCTTCAAGTGAGTATTAAACTACGCCCTTGCACGCGTATGAATAACTTTTTGCCTTCCATCATATGATACATCAGTCCAGTCGAACCGAAAAACCTACGCGGAGATACAATGCGTTTTGTATCGTTACAGGATAGCGTTACGGGATCTCAGTAAAGATTCGTAAAATCGTGATTGCTCTGAATAAGAATTACACTTGGCCCTTGCACTTACATTAATAACTTTTTATCCTTCGATCCGACAACCCTACGCGGAGATATACTATATTCTTCAGCGTTACGGGATCTCAGTTTTTATTTCAGAAAGACTGACTACCCGAATTCGCAAGCCTGCTGCACTGGCTAGTAGTCCTGCAATATCCTCAACCTCCGTAAAATACAAAACGTTCCAATGAAAGTGCCCAAGTTTAACGTTATAAACGTGCGAGAGCATTTTCCGCGCAAATGTCAAGTTGCTGAGATTTCGGTGCCGCAACTTTACCAGCATCCCGGTCTCATACGCGATTGTTTTCAGCTCTGAAAAGTGCATGATGCAAGTTGCTTCCGGGTGTCGTCAAATGTGAGAAAATGTGAACGGGACAGGAGCCCGTAACGCTAATTTAGCCCCCTTTTTTCGCGTAAAACTAAAACAATACACTTTTATGATCCGATTTCCGTTGTACCATCACCGGGAAAACCCCATTGTTGAATTAAAAAAGTTGTCGGATCGAAATCTCATTACGCAACGTTGTAATCGAATGTGACATGAAACAGACCGTTTTTGGGAGAACGACCCATACATAAATATGCACACGGGACCATCCGTAATACTTATCGGCCGGATCGGCAATCACGCGAGCCACGCAACGCACTCGATAGTTTATACAATCGCGTCGCGCGCGCACCATGGTACGAGCGTTGCACGTGCATCCGAAGAGCGGGCCGAGCTCGTACGACGCACCCACACGCGTAACGGACGCGCGCGACGCGAAAGGGGAACGGACGAAGAAGAGCCGTGCGCGCCGCGGGGATGAAAAGAAGATCCCCCCCCGTATGGTGTACTCGCGCGCCGGCGAGTGAAAAAGTCACGCTTTGGTCGGACACACGCGCGGACGGGCGGGGGGGGGAGGGGGCTCGCCGTCGTCGCGGAGATAAGATCGTCCCGAGCGGAGTTGACTTGATCTCGTCGGCCACGGTGTGCAGCTGCCGGCAGTGTTGACCCGCTGCAGTTACGACTGTGTGCCAGCGGCACTGGTGTCATTAGGGTCGCGCGTTATTTGTGCAAATTTTTGTTTCGCGGCGAGGGGCGAGAAGAGAGGACGGTCGTTTTCACCGCTGCGGCTGTTGAGTGTTATTTGCGCGTGGATTCGGGATTATACCAGACGGGGGCGCGCGCGCGGGGTTTTTGTTCGCGGAAGAAGTTGGCCGACCCGGGACTTGATTATTCCGGCCGGGCTCGATTGGGGCCTTGTACACATCGCGTGCGCATAATACACGCGGCATTTGCATTAATTGTCATCGCCGCGAATTAAGGTCGGATTACGATGGGGCCCGCCGCGGCGCGATGAGATTTTACGTCGAGATCGCTCTTATCCCTGTCGCCCTCCCGATGTGTTTGTCCCACCGACGCCGGGCTTCCGTTTTTTTTCTTTCCCCCCCCCCAACTTTGGGCTCGAGAACCCATTGCAGTGTATCACCACGAAGCTCGCCAAGTTGCACGACCACGGGCCTTTTCGCGAACGAGTGTACGAAGAAGAAGTTGTTTTTTTCACCCAAAACAAAAAAAAAAGGTGGAAAAAAAAAATTCCCCGCCCATCCGTTCTCGCGTTTGTACCGCTCAGAGTGAAACAACAACGGAGCGCGCGCGTGAAATTCTTCGATTAGCCGACACCACGGAGCAGCGAGTGAGCGCCAACTACACGCGGCAGGTGTACGAAAATAAGCTGCCACCCTCCCCCTTTCATCGTTCGACGCGAGGCAGCCCCCTCCCCCCCACACACAGAGAGAGTATATGTGCGTACAACGTATTATGTAGCCCGAGAAAGCGCCTCGGGGCTCTGCAACCTAGTTCGGGGCACCCGCGAGCTCCTAAGCCGACGCTTTTGGAAAGTGGCCTAGGCTATAACACTGCTATGCGCGTATGTATGTACATGTATATCGAGCAAACGACGGCGGGGGGGGGGGGGGGGGGATTAACAAAAA